>JASAMV010001902.1:0-60743 GCA_030248065.1 Rhynchonema sp. JSB1_4
AACGGGTCTTCGGGGGGGGGGGGGGGCACGGCACGGGCGCGGCGCTGTAGCCGGGCTGCAGGCACGGGTCCCGACTAGTAACATAAAATGTCACACGATCAAGGCAAATCCGAGTCGACCACCAAAGGTTGACCGCCAAGGCGTAGGTACATAAGTGACCCTGTGACCGCTGTCACCTACCGACAGTTGGTATCGATACAATCGTTGTAGGCCGTGTTAGGGCGCGGCCATGCAAACGCGGGCGCGGGTCAGAAAAATATTCTATGTCCCAGACCCGCTCCGCGTTTGCATGGCCGCACTTGCGGGCGCGGGTCGCGGGTCAGAAAAATATTCTATGTCCCAGACTCGCTCCGCGTTTACATGGCCGCACTCGCGGGCGCGGGTCACTCGCGTCACTGTCGCCGCTGTTGGACTTCTGATTTACAAACTTTGGCATCTTGCCAATAAACCGTTCGGCCTAGGACACTTGCCAACATGTCACTCGTCTGAACGCATTTCTGTATGCAACGTGGGCTTATTTCGACGGCAGATAAACATATTGCAGGCTTGTATGATGAAAAATTCGGTGATCGGATTGGATCTGATACTTGCCCGCATGACTTTCTTGATTGATGGCCGTAAATGACCAACTTTGAGCTGGTCGAAATTAACAGAATATTTAGTTCGAATCCATCCGATTGCCACGCAGCACCGTACAGGGGCAGGGATAAATTAACCGATAATTATGGTTTTACTTCAGTATTTTTTCGTAAATTTTAACGCAGTGCCAGTGTTGTAAGACAATTATAAAGCGCACGGTAATTCCTGATCGAGGAAAACATGAAAAGTATACCTTACGTGAAAATGACAGCTCACACCTATCCAAGAAAGTAAGACGATGTCCGTGAAGCACATAAGACCGTCTCAGAATCTAATAGCGGGTTAGCGGGTTGCGGATTAGCGGACCCGCTTTTCACGCCCGCTTTTGCTTTCACGTACAAAATTGGAAAAGCGGGCTAGCGCAGGGTACATATATGGGACCATGTTTACGATCGAGAACGGCGTTAGACGTCTTTTTACGGACTCGACCACAGTGAATTACACATGAATGTGCTTCTTGATTGCCCGTTTCGACGTGCCTTGTGCTTTTGACGTGCAGACTGGCTGTGCACCAGGTTATCGTCACTGCGAGCGCACCAGATGGCCACGTGACACCGAAAAGACACATGAGCTGGTTTCGTGCTCGCGGAAAACATCACCGCTTTTTGAAATGCATAAAATGAATTGTACAGCAACATGCTTTTTGGTTGCCCGTTTCGACCTGCTTTCGCTGACGGGCGGTGCACCAGGTCATCGTCAGTGCGAATGCACCAGATGGCCACGTGACCCCAAAAAAGACACACGAGCTGGTTTTATGCTCGTGTAAAACATCAAGGTCGTCAGATACGTGCAGATTTTATTTCACTTGTGGGACATGTTTCAGTGGAAATTATAGTTATACAAAATTTAACAAAAATTACAGCAATAATTCATCACAATAAACCATAACTATCAGAGATTGCACGGAAAAAACAACGTGAAGTTACTAGTACACAACATAAAGAAAGGGGCAAGCGCGAGGAAAATATCAAACAATGAGAACATAATATACAGTATTACACAGATCGTATTTGCAGAACTGAACTGATATAATTAAAACATTATACAATCCATAAGACTGCATCACGTTTGGATTGAGTACCAAATGACAACAAAATGCATACCAAACCTTCACCCTCTGTGATTAAACTTGACCCATTCTGACATCACAAGTGTACAATACCTGAGATTGAAATCAGTTACATACGGAACCTACGTATACTTATTCTAGACCAGTGGGGTCGCATCAGATCGCAAATTTCGGAGCTCCGTTTCGGCGGGTTCACCATTCGTTTGGGTTTTTCTGAAGTGCGACATTCCCTCATTTTTTAAAAGAAGATAATCGAGTTTATGCCAACAAGCAACTATCTAACCCTTTCTTCATATGCACGGTATCGCTTTCCTCAAATATTTCCTGGTCATGTGGCTTCACCTTGTATTTGCCGTACCGCCAGTCAGGGATTTCGTCCTTGACTTTCGCCGACGCTCTTGTATGTGGCAGCTTGGGATTACGCTCGCCCCAGAACGCGTCCTGCAATTATTGTTATGTCCTGAATTGCTCCATGACTTGTCAAATTGGTTGGACACGTGGGACAGCACTGCTTTGAACCAAACATTGAGCCATTGAATCGGGTCCAATTGATAGCACTCAATCGTCTTGCGGCGACCTACCCGACAGAGCCGTACATCGTGATTGTGCAACTCATCGACCAACATGTTCGCCACGTGCACGTTTCGATCGAGCACGTAGTTCATGTTGAAATCTTCGTCGTCTTCACCGAACGGACATCTGGGCAATGGATTTGAGACAATTTTCACAACAGTTCTGACGTTGGTATATTTTTCAGGAATTTGTTGTCAGCTGCACCTGAGCTCCTGCCCGACGGAGAGCCATCCCATGTAGAATATGAACTCCAACGTGTTGTAGACTGGGAACACAATGTCCGGGTCATCCGATAGCAATGTTTGACGGCAGATCAGGGTGAACGCAAAGAAACCGTAGGTGGCGATCGCGGCGACCTATTTTTTTTAATTTTGACATAAGTGACACTAGTTAATAACCAGCGTCAAATTTAAAATTCTACGTACGTTTATTTTCAACTTTCGATTATAATCTGCTAATAAACCTGTGTATAAACGAGCGGCACGTTAATCCAATCATAAATTGTGAGCATCGCCGAAGCACCACGTAATGCGTACAGTTCATCAACCAGTTTTTGATGATTACGATCCGTAATCAGACCTTCCAATCGGCATCTGAAGAACGTGGCCACTTGCACATTTGCAAATTTTGTGACAAATGGTAGGTATGTACCTAATGTTGGCGCTGCCAATCAGCGTTGAGGGAGAGCACACAATTGTACGGTCTACAACTGCGGACTTTGTTCGTTTCGTCCTATTCTCACAGACCGGACGGCAGTTACACCAGATCCTCGTCAGTGCACCTGTGACCACCTGGCCACAAATTAGGGTGCGTGCAGATTTTATTTCTCACAGAAAGTACATGAGACCAACGAACCTTGCGAGAAGATTGACCATCCAGCTGACAGGCACGAACCAGCGTCCGTACTCACCCGCTGTGCTCTCATACAATTCATGTTCGTGCTCAGTCATCAGTCCGGCCTTCACCAGATGCGCATCCGTCGGAAATCGTTTCTTGATTTTCAGACTGATCTCTTTCCACACCAGCACCGACAGCAGGTTACTGTAGCGCGCGAATGTACGACGGATCTCGCGACGACGCTCGTCAGTGCCCTGCAAAAGAGGTCCATTTTCAATAACAGTTTTTGTGCCAGTCAGACTATGAGTATTATGTCTCAAAAGGTTCTCTAAACACAGAGACAGTACCGTGACAAATTTCGATCATCAAGTTTGATACTGGACCGACAAAAAAACGTAGACACAAACGGACATGTAGATAGGATGTGATGTGGACGAGGAATTTATCTGGCCAAGCAATTGAGTTGAGTTGTTGCCACCACCTGGACACAATCGTGCTGACGTAGAAACCGAGCAGGAACTGGATCGGTATGCCAGATGCCCATTGCTCGAACGTTTTTACCAGCTTCTCGAACATCTTCTGCTGATCTTCATTCATGGCTGAAACATCAACTTGATGGGTCTTATCACTTTTCCGCTGGACCTTAGTTCCCGAACTCGAAATGATTATCACCATCAGTCGCACAGCAATCAGTATTGTCTTACAAGAGCAATGAGATCCGCTGACGATATCTTGGCGCACCGCCCATCTTGTGAGCACACACAGGCAAAACGCACAGCTGCCACAGCATTCTAATGCCAAGGATATCCACCCAACAGATAAAAACTGAAGAAACATACCAAATCTGTAGCTGAGATTGATGGCATAATAGATGATTATGTAGAAAATATACTGCCGCCAAATGTTCTGCCAGACGCTGCCTTTCCAGTGGAATAGCAGTCGCGAGAATGTTTGATCACGATAAGTGACCGTCATTTTGAAGTTTTATTTGAGATTTGATTGGTTTGATGCTTTGTTTTCGTCTCAAATAGTGTTTCGGCAAGATTATCAAGCTGAAATTCCATACATGTGTGGAGAATTCGAAGATACGGCTTTGCCAGAAAAGTATTGTCTGTCACCTGGGTAGCAAGTGACGGAGTGACAGTCTGACTTCACATGCGACTCAAGTTTCCAAAGCATCTGCACCGTGTTAGTACTTCAATTGCTGCTCTTCTCTTGTGGAGTGTGACCTACGACGAACCACGTTAGTATTTGGTGTGCGCTGTGCTCTATGGTTACTCAGTATATGAGCAAGTAAATAAAAAGTACAGGGAAATCCCCGGTTGCTGAACATGCACATATGATGAGTACAATGCTGAAGATTCATCCTCTTCTTCCTACAATCGTACTACTGTATAGAACTAAACATCGACATTTTTACCATGTGTACTACATGTAGTTACATTATGTCAATTGATGCATTATGTCCTTTGCTACCGCTACCATATGTATTTGCACTTAGGGCAAAAAAAGAGTGGAATTTTTACTCAGCGAAACTATGCACAAAAACGTTGTGCTATGCATACAATTTGTGCTGCCCGGATGAGTGAAAGAGGCTGTGTGTTTTCACATAAATTTTAGATTCGCGTATGAGGCTTAAGTGGGGGTAATGCCTGCATCCTAACATAAGGAAACCGGTTTTATTCGAACCGCCCAACACAACAACAGTAGTATGGCATGCAGACCGCCAACCCCCAGACAAACGCAACAGAAAAACTTTACCAGCATCCGTGGTGTGGTACGTACATGGAGTGGAGCCTGTCCACGCCTCCCCAGGACAAACTTAGCTGATCTTGCACCGCACGGCCACCATGGTGCATGCATGGTTCATGCATGAAGTATGAGCATGAATGCGAAAACACACGGTACATACATGTATAGCTCCTTGCTCGTGTATACATGTGCCCATATTGCATTTTTAGATACGCAAAGAAACGGAAAGACATGCAGCAAGGCCAGTCCCGGTTGTCATAAAAAAAATATTAAACTTATCGGAAATCAAAATTTAGTTCAGAAGAAGCGCGCACATGTTGCAAAACCTGACAATGTACTGTTGTAGTTGAAGCAAAAAGATCACAATCGACTTGAAATAATAACGCGTTCGCAAACCAACGCCTGTGTGCTGAATCCGGGGGATTGGACTGTGGGGAGGCGTCAATTTATGTAAACACAACGACTCAGTTACAAGAAGATTGAATGAATCATTCAAGTAACACGAAAATGAAAAGGGCTGGTTATATGTGTTTGTGGATGGGTGCGCATTACATAAAACGGAATTGTTAAGGCCACTTTATACTTTGTCTCGTTGCGATACACGCAACATTTTCGTGCGCGTTGATTGGCTCATGCGCGACCAACAGCCAATCAGCGCGTCAGAAAATGTTGCGTGTATCGCAACGAGACAAAGTATAAAGTGGCCTTTACGAAAAACTCGGCCGTGAACAAACAAGTCCAGACGGCAAAGGATACTCCGTGCAGAGTTGATGGGACACCAGGCGTGAAACGAAACCATTGAATAACGACCGCACTGCAGACTGTTTGACACATGGAAGATATATGTACAAGCACAAGCTGCATAATGCAAGGGATACTGAGCTCGGTTATTGGTTGCCTGTGCGCCGTATGTAGCTTGTGCGACGCAGGTGCTGTATTTTGCGTTAGTTTCTATTTCATGGTGCTCTAAAAATTACGGAACACGGTAACTTACGGAGCCTGGTCAAGCTCGTAGTCAGCTTCAACTATATGAGACCGATTTTATGCACAAGGGTGCACTACTGCAATGCGTGAGATGGAGCATTCGCCATTCGGTAATGTGTATAAGCAGGTGGGGGTAGACAAGCAAATAATGTATGAAATCTGGCTGAACCTACAGTGACGCTAGGTACTTGCAGTTACAAGCTTGTCACATTTGCCGTGCTCATGCGAACGGCTTTCCAACTAGGGTTATACCTGGTTGCCTTTGAGATCGTGGTACATACGTACGTCGAAAGTTGGGTTATGGAGCAGACGGATACGCTGCCAGAAGTGCTTGAAAACTATTTCGATGTGGGGCCTGTGTACATATGTAAGTATAGTTCGTTCTGTTACGCGACGAAGAACAAAAGAAATCAAGAATTTGATGGAACAAGCGAGAAATGGATTGCGGCTTGTTCTTTATTATTCATTGTTGCCCCTCGTTTCACGAGGAAGCTGTTGATATCCTTCCATCATTCTGCGATCCGAAACCCCAAGTGTCTGCCGCCCAATTATGTCCAGTCAATCATTCGGACGGTTTGATGATATGTTGACCAGAGCTGCTGTTCGGCTATGTTCGATCGAACGTTTCTGGTTGTTCGCAGCCTTTTGCAGCCAGTACATAATGTGCAGCCCGCAACGAAACCATTGGGAAAGGTTTCAATATGGTACAACCGAACTGCTGATATCACTTCGTACAATTTTTCCAGACGTTTGAAACCGGAAATGCAGTTTTGTGTGTTGGCTTTCACCTGGTGGTTTTGAACATTAATGTCCAAATACAAATAAAGCTCTCTGGCAAGCGGCAGGCACTCTATCACTCAATGTAGTATGTATATACGTATGTAAGTGGCGCTTGCAACTGGTGTACAATTTTTGGAACACCAACAAACGCAATTGCCACACAAAAACTTGGCATGCTTGATTTTATTTGGCACTCACTGAATGTGTGACGACTAACGACGAACGATATAAAATAAACATTAGAATTGCAAACGTTTGTCATGGTCAAACGTTCATACGTTCTTATGTGCACGTGCCGTGAAACATCAGCAAACCAACGAATAAGATTACGACGCCTTTTGCTTTCATTGCAGACAGAGTTTGTGAGCTTCGCTGCCGTTTCACAGCAAATGTGCTGATATTAATACCATGGCGTTTCAACGGGAAAGACGTTGCAGTCCAGTGAAGTTTGTTGCAAAACACGGAACAGTATATGTACATAAGACAACAAAGTTGGTGCCCGGTCCGGTCTTGCCCTGAATGACTGTGTATCTGGATTGATGCCACTTTCGACCAGCGTAAAAGTTGTTCTGGCACAGCTAATAGAAAGCCGGACCGTACCGATCACCAAGTATGACATCGCACCGTGTGCTATTGCACATGAACATTGCTTGAAAACTAGTTACTGTGCGACACCATTGAAAAGCTCTGCGCAGCTGATCTTTATCAGTGTGCATCAGAAAAAGAGCACGTTCGCACGCATGTTAAAAAAGTGGAAATTGTCGTAAACACATCAATTGTCCCAACGAAGTACAGTGCTGTTCATTGCACATTGCAAGTTTGACAAAACCTGTTGTGCAATACTGGTAGGTACTGTTTCCTTGTCACGGCCGGGTTGCCTTGATACATCAGGCGAACGCCTGGCGGATAACCATCCGGCACGGTCAGATCTGTGAGTCTGAAAGATGTACATAATACGGAATTAGGCTATAAATTCTTTTTTTGGAAATTTTAGACCAATGCGTTTGTACTTGCACAAACCAATGTATTGATACTTGTATAACTTGTGCGAATCTTTATGATCAGAAAAATATTTTCAAAATGTTTTGGATTGCGATTGAGATCCTGACCACAACCAATCGTAATCGGCATCATTAACCCATTGAGTAAGTCTGGTTTTGTGCGTCTGGCACGGCCCATCGCTGCTACACCGGTGCTCCGAACAGAACAACACTAACAACAAAGCAACAGTAAGTCACCTCAAATCTAGCTGCCAACTTTTGTGCAGAAACTGCACCAGTTCATCGACCCGTTCACTCGGATAGCCATACACCAACACGCTCGAATCGGCCACCAGTCGAACTATGAGAATGTCGATGTCGTTGAAATTGAGAAAGTCGTCCATTCGATTCTTGGGAGCGTCAGCCAGGAATTTCTCCAGAAAAATTTCTGAAATGAGAAATTTTCATGCTCGCACTAAAATCCAGTGCAAAATAATGCAACAGCAATGCAATGCGTTTTCACAGACGGGAGGGGCACCAAAATTTTGTCACTACGAATGCGAATGCGCCAGATAGCCACCCAACACAAAAAGGAGGTCATAGTTGGTCCTACTGACCTTTTTAAAGCGAAATATCTGTAAAAGAATGATCCGCACCTTTCACAGTCGGCACAGTGGCAATCCCGATGGTGGGCTCCGTGTCAGGCACCGGTTTGTAATCTTTATTCAACATTTCCTTGACACTCAGGGTGCTCACATCCGATTTGGCCGTCATGATCAACTCGTAGGCCTCGTTCTGGAAGTCGGCTGGCCAATCTGCAAAAATAATTTCATAATCGTTGTCAAGTTACATTGCGATCTCGAATGCTGTTCCGAGCTGGTCTGATGGACGGGTGGTGCACTAAGCATCTTCAGTTGGAATGCACCAGAGATGGCCTTGTGATCCCACAACATGAGCTGGTTTCATGATCGCGTAAAACATCACTGCTCACAAAGATCGTCAATGATTGGTATAGCAAATTCCCAAAATTTAACGATACGCCCCACAACAGTCCACGAATACGGTCCACCCACCAAACTGTTCCCTCAACGTCTCCGCCATTCTCCGATCGTTATCAGTGGTCTTGAATCGATTGGTCAAATTATCGGTATCGATCAAAATCGCACCGAACAACAATTTCGCAAATTCATCGGTCAACAAACGGAAATCTCGATCGATATCCAGGATTTGGCCCGACACCAACGTCGCACCAGACGCTACCGGCGCGACTATGCTCCCCTGTGGGAGGTGCACGCCTAAAAGTACAAACACCATTTTCGATCAGGTGAGTATCGATGCATTGACTCGATAGCCCATCGGAACGGGCAAAACTCATTACTGATGTCAATTGGTTGAGGGGTGAAAAGCACAATTTTGGATACATGACTCGTCAAGCATGGGCTGTTCAAACAGTTGATCTGGCTAGATACGATCGCCACGTTTGATATTGGCCAAAGCCTATGAAACTTCGATTCACAGTCGGTAGTATGCATTCAACTTGAAAGTAAAGTTTCAAGAAGTGAACCATCCAACAGTCACCAATACCTTCAGGTACGACGTGGTGATCGATGACCTGTTCCACATGCACCCGTTTGATTTGAGTGAATGGCGCCTCGAGCACATTATGATCGAGCAGAATGACGGACACATTGAAACGATTAGTTGATAGTTTGACGATGTCATCACGGAACAATACGATTCGGTCGATGGTTGTCATCGGATGGAAAACCTGAGTGGCATTAAAGTGTTGTCATGCTGGTTTTGGTCGATTTTATGGCACAAGATAAAAACAGTGTGGCAAACGGTGCGAATGCACCAGATGGAAAAAATAAGAAGTCAGAACATCTCTTATCGCTCTCATAAAGCATAGGCTTTTCTGCCCGACTTCGGACGATACCTTATTTATCCAAGCGGCCACCTCCGTGTGCACATGCAGTTCATCCCTCCAAATGTTCAACACAGGTATGGTGACCGTATCCGGTTGTTTGCGTGTTAGATACGCCGCATACGCGATGGCCGTTGCAGCACTGTCCAGGTCACACGCAACGTTGCCCGTGATCAGACGCAAATGCTGCAGATTGGTTGGTCTTGCCGGATTTGGACATTGTGGAGGCTTGTCAAGTTAATATACATAGCATTTCAGTTCAGATGAACGGCGAAGAATACATGACTTGCCTGATTCGGTGGGTACGGGTGCATGGGGTTACTGAGACGCTCGATTGAACGTTGCACCTTGGTGATCCATTTGTGATTCGATATCATGCTCTTCGTCACTGAAAAGTCGGAAAAATATACCCATGGATGAATTATTCACCCTCAAAACGTTTACAAAAAACCATTGAAAGTCCAAAAGTCCCGGATTTCTTTATGAAATTGAGTCAAACAGCGTCTCACCGGGCAGACTGTCTGAGATGATCATGGCCGACACGACAACAAAACAGACAACGGTGCTGGCGTGCATTCGCGTGTGTCACGTGCGACGACGCACGCACACGCCCGGTGCTTGTTAGTGTCGTCTTGCTATCTGGGATCTGAAAGTGAACCATGTGACCCAAGCCGATATAGATATTTATGCTCGGACGGAGTCATCTCATAAGCAGTGCTGTTATTTGTTAATAACAACCACGAATGAGATGAAAACAAAGAATCATGGAATCAGAACAGCACGGAATTTCTGCCAAGAATCAGAAGGTTATGATTAAGAACAATAAAATCGAACAGGTTCAACAACGCCAAAAAAGGCAAGCAGCAGTTCAAAAAGAGACTGGTTCTCATACACGCAGGCACCATAATTGCGCCAAATGCTCTCTGCTACTGAGTGACGAACAAAAGACAGAATAGAGGTCAGCCATACAACATTGCGGCCGTATGAAAACAGAATGCATTTCTGGATGTCCACTATGTTGTGCGGCTGAGGTCAGGTCACCACACACACACAAGCGAGATGTGTACAGCCACAGACGAAGATGCGAATGCAATGCATTGGGTGCACAGACAAGACGCCGGTAACATTTTGGTGCAGGAGCCAACACGCTCAAGGGGTGTTGTAACGACGTTATGACCAAGGTTCTCTTGTTGGGAGGATTTTTTTGTGCAGGCTCCTGTGACCGAGTGTGATAATAAACATCAATCAATGAAACATGATCTAGATAGGGAATGAGTGATTTGATTTACATCACTTTCTCTACATTGAATAGCTCAATGGTTCAATAAATTTTGTTCGTGCTCTTTTATTCATTCACAATACTATACTGCTAATGCAAGGTAGACCCAACTGTTCGACCAATCAACATGACAACACACAATACGTCACTATTCTTATCAACCCATTCCGCTTGTCGACGCTGTTGCCGAGACCTTTCAGACATATTGGCATCACTGCCAATATTTTGTTCACACAGAGTAAGAGGCAGTAAACAGGGATGACAAAACAGAAAATGTAACTTCCAGATTAAGAGTTAACTGTCCAGTCAATATGCAGACAAATATCGTCACTTCATATCGTCAATATCTCACGCCATGGCCACCGAGAGTGACCTTGTTGATTGTGTTGCAGTGCTGTTGGTGCCGAGCAATGCACGATACATTGGATACGCGTCACACATCCATGTGAACACACGCCATTCTATGACCAGTAGGAATGGCAGAAGGATAAGGGTGCACACCGGGAAACTGATGAAGACGGGTGCATTGTGGTAGGCCAACACCACTGACACGTGGATGACGCAGTAGACGAGCACCAGCAGCTGGAACAAAATGGGCGGCGTGCGTGGTGTTGTGTTATCGGTGTTGTTTTACCAGGACAAGGTTATTTTCCAAAACCACCTTTTCTAGCCGCCACAGGACCATTCGGTGTATTTGGCCGTGTCTATGAACACAGGCGGAGACGATCAAAACACACTGTGCTGTTATACGTATAGGTTTCGGCGGCAGTTTGGTGTGAAATGGTACCGCTTTATATAATGGAAACCCTTGTCAAGCGGTCGCCACTACTGGGGATGACTTGGTGACAGTCAGCGGGGAGAATCTGCCCTCTACTCGACACCAGCAAAACCTCAACCCACCGACACGACAGCGTGTGGCAATATGAGTCTGGGTCGATGTTCAACGAGGGCAACAATGAAGAGCGCGTCGAACACAATCCAAACGCACACGATGGCCATCTCGAGGTGGAAGGAGTGTCTGAAGATGCCGGTAACCGGTTGCAGTCGTATAACTTGGATCATGCTCCAAAAGGAACCAATTGTAACGTTTATGACAACCGGTGTTCGTGGTATGCACGCAGGGAGTTGAGAGCAAGCAAGTACGTACCGATGCGGCGCATAACCCAGGCCTGTGTAGATCTTTTTCGGTCAAATCCAACCAGTAAGTGACCAAGGGAGATGGGTTGAAAATAGATTTGACTGAAATGTGTGTCCAAACGGTAATTTGGGTCGGGGCTCCTTGGTTGTGGTAACGATTCTAGTGCGTTTGGGGATATTTGTTTGGGCGCTGCATCAGAATTTCGGTTCCGTTTTGCAAATCACTTATATAGGTTGGATTTGGCCAGAAAAACATCATGTGACAACCTAATGCCTGCAATCTTTCAACTAGAGCAGCCCAGTGTGCTTCCCTTTTCCCAAGTTCACACGAACTTTGCTTCATTATGGTGCACGGTCGCTACATAATAGGATGATTCGGCCAGCCCAAACAGACCCAACAACAGGGCAACGAACGCTATGATCCATCCCCAGCGGTAAGGGGGCAATCTGAAGAGAACTGACAACAAATAATATTTTTGTGGAACAGACTAATAAAATTTTATTCTGAGCAGGATATGGAAACACCTGATACACCACGGCCAGTTGCATATTTTGGCGCCGCGTTCGAAGAAATTCTGACGATGTTGGTAAATCTGGTATTCACCGAGGCTGTTGCTGGTGGCGGGAAAGTCGATCACCTGATAAAATAAAGTTATGATACATATTGATGAACTCTGGCTTCAACTGAACTTCAGCAATGAAAATGATCTCAAAAAATTTTGGAACGCTGACCTGCGTCTCATACACGGCCACCGATTCCTCGCCATCTTGTGGAAGTTGGTAAGACGTTGTGGTCATTTTGTGTGAAAATATTCAAACAACTGTGCATGCTTGTCAATCTGTGACTGCAGCAGCGCGCGCCCAAGCAGTCAGCTGTACTATTTGCACAACCAGTTCTACAAGAATGGTAGAGAATGTGTGAAGAAAACGCGTGTGTATTTTGAAATCGATTTTGTGCACAACTTCTTTCCAATGGTTCAACGTTGTCTCATACCAGCATGTAATCGCTAACTTTACACAAACATAGTTAACAGTCACATTTTGTTTTATTTCATTCGACTGAGTCTAGCAGAAAGTCAAGAACAAAAATATACCAGAATGCACGACTATAACGGTTATGTGCACAACAGCGTAACATCATATTGATGGAATAAAAGTGCGAAACAGGAAAGCAACAAAAAACCGGACCAACAATGAGAACAACAACAAGAACATGAACCAGGCAGACATCAAAACACGAACCCACAAACTTTAAAAAAATGATTTTCGAGCACAGCAAAAATGAAAAACTCCAAATCTAATCATGTCTACGTTTTCTGGACTCTTTGTCATCGACCACGGTCACAGTGAACTTGTATTCCTGGTCACAGCCCATGTACGAGTCCGACATAAAGTACAACGTATACGCGTGCTCCCCGGGTGCGGGTGCGACAAAGTCCAACTTGACGTTTGCCTGTTGTTGCAAGGTGAGTCGCTTGATCGAGATCAATGCGTTCTGCTTGGGTTGACCGATCACCACCCACCAGCCTTCGTCCTTTTTCTGGAATTATGGATTATGTTATTTACGTTTCACATTTTTCAACGCAGGAAAATAGCGAATTCGAAAAGTCTATACAGCCAACTAAAATGAAAATACCAGACGAATTTCTTGATTGTGCCAGTATTCCATTCATGACTAACCTGAGGGAAGAACGGCGCAATAACAGGACCGACCACTTCGTCTTCACGTTCCAGATTCACAGACACGTTCACCAATTGACCGCTGAAACATCAGGGAAACGGGCAATGAGAGCATACTGATGTTTCAAAGGCCCACACACAACAACCAGCCACTCGGTGCCACCATCATACCTCTTCAGTGCTTCTTTGTTCTCGACATCATAGTTGAGTTCAATGTTGGGGTACCGATTACAGAATCGAGCCACATCGGCCATTTGTGTGTCACTCAACTGCAGCAATGAATTGCGAACGCTGTCATCCAGCTCCAGTATGTCGAACACCGTCTCAACTTCCTGTAATTTGGATTTCGTAATGTTCCACGTGCGACCTGTAGAAACCACAGCAAGGACGGTATAAACTCGGTGATCAGGACAGCGTAAAAGTGGTTCATTAGCAGCCGGCAACAACGTGCGTACTGGTCAGAATTGGCGGATGAATCTCCTGTTATTACTGATGTGAAAAGTCACGTGATCAATCTTAAAACCAGCCCGATCTAACGATCATGTTTGGTACCGCTCCATGAAGTGCTCATCAGCTCACCTTCTCCGCACAACGTTTGATGATTTCACTGGTGAAGTGCGGCAGTTGTTTCAGGTACGAGTCCTTATTGCCCATAGCTTGTGTGCTCATCTGTGCCAATTCCATTGCGGCCAATGCCGGCGACAACCAACCGTTACTGGATAGAACGTCGACGCACGCCTGGGTAGAGCAATGGATAAATAGCGATGTCATTGTTTCATTCTGCGTTCGCACAGACGATGGCCTGGTGCACCGTCCGCGGCTAAAAACGGGTCGAACAGGCCACCGAAAAACGGCAGGACAATTCACACTGTATTTTTTTTCCTGTGAGAAAACAACAGCAAACGAAAAACATCTACCTGAATCAATCGCACGCATTTCGACAACACCCGTTCGCTGTCTTGCTGCAGCTCGGCCGGCAGTTGGATGCGGGCCAAATGGGCTTGTAGTAACAGATTGACCTGTGCACAAACAGATGAAAATAATAGTACAAAATAAATAAATAAAAGTAAAAATAGCGATATGCCGCACTGCTGAATAATTACGCATCGCGTTCGAAAACGTCCTCAGTTAGGAAAAAAATCAGCAACACAGCACTCAGAACGTTGTAGGAGAATGGAATAGCGTTACAGGGGAGCATACACAATACATATAGGCCAAACTTCTTCAGCATAATCCAAAGTCATACCTTGACCCTGGGATCCGTGTACTTGCTGGACTGCGGCTTGTTCGGCAATCGCTGTGCCAATTGTTTGAGAATGCTGTCCTCCTTGTGTCGTATCGGTACGGACTCGAACTCGGACGCGCTCGAAATGATCTCGATCAAACCGCGAATCTTGGTCTTGGCCGTCAACGACATGCTGAACACTTCTGCAATCACAAACACATGACAATTACATGCAAAATTAAGAGAAATTGAATAAGTTTAATGATCAACCGTTCATGTTGAAAATTAATGGATACCTATGCCCAAAAGAAGCGCAAACGGAGACTTGAATGAATTGTGAATGAAATTACGAACCGATGGTGGTGTAGTTGATGTAGTAGTAGGCGGCAATCATGCCCAAGTTCAATGGCTGCGTGTCCATGTCGTCAACAATAGCGATGCACTGCAATTGGAGTAAATAAGCTCGAATTTACAATTTTTGTTACAATTTTACCTCGGTCTTTTTGTTTAGAAATAGACTTGAGATGAGATTATATCCAACCTTTGATTGCTCCAAATCGGTCAGTGTCGTTTCGACCAATTCCGACAGATGATCCGACAAATGTCTGTGTGACGTGCCTTGTAGATTATAGTAGTTGGGATTCTGGGTCATTCGACGGTACACAAACGTCCACGTCAAGTACTGCAATTGAAGGCAAGACTACCAAACTGTCCATGAGTTCTGACAACTTTACAAAAATACGTCAGAGCGTTTTGGTGCATTTTGTTGCGCCATCCGGTCCATTCTCACTGATAATGACCTGGTGTATCGCCCGTCTGTGAAAACAGGTCGAAACGAGCAACAGAAAACACACCGCACAAGTAAAGTGACAGCAAACAAATATGAAAGTTCGCCGTGCAGAAACGTACATCAATGGCGTCTTGTTTGTTCTCGATTGTTTTGGTGACGACTTCGGCATTGAAATGATCGTGCAAGCAATGGTCGAGATGCGATTCGACCGGCAACGGCTCGAAGAGGAACTTCTTGAAGAAATCCTTTTTCGACGACTGACACATCAGGATGCATTTGGCTGCAAAATAGGCAATTGGGAATCAACGTGTGGCATAAAAATAAAAAAAAATGTTTCCAATATGATCATGGAATGTCCTCAGTTGAAAAATTATCAGCAAATCAGCACTCAGAACGCTGTAGGATAATGAAATGGCATCATAGGACTAAAATCTACAGGTGGGTACCAATCCACTCTTACACCAAACCACAGCCCCAAACTGACCATCATTATCAACGGTGGGTCGATTAGCCCTGCCGACCATGTGCAGCACATCGGTGATGGCAAAGTCCTCATACGCGTGCAGTTTGCCGTTGTAGTACTGGGTGTCCATGATGATGACCAGGTATGCACGGATGGTCAGCGCGTAGCACATCGACTCGCTTGCAACAACAACCTGAAATATTTTACGTTCATTTTGTTGAAATTATCGCGACCTTGTGATTGGCAAGGGCTTGTCTTCGTCACACGAGTGTTTGTATTCAAAGATGCTTCGAGGTTTAGTGGTGCCACTGATTTTGACCAGCGTAAAAATTGTTCATCATACCTGAATGGCGCCCGTGTTGAACAGTTGCTCGACGATGAGTTTGTCCTGTGCATCCACACCCTCGTGCAAGTATGCCACTCCAGCACTCAGTGTTTCACGCAGTGTTGCGTCCTGCAAGCACACAAATTTTGCTTTAGTTTCCCACATCCTGGCCCATTACGTGCCACAAAAACACGCTGAGGTGACCAGAGCAGAGCCGACGCGCATCACACTCAATCAACGTTGCTTATCTCTTTATCACTCGATTTTGTGATCGAGTTGCAGCACCGATTTTGAAGAGCACAAATATTGTTCCCCTACACGTTGGTCAAAGCTACGGATGCAGGTCTGTCACCAGAGTAAACAAAAAAAATGCGTAGAACATAACCTACTGTGCCAAGAATCAGCGCAACTTGACACATGCTAAGTACGTTTATGGATGGGTCATCAACAATCATGTAAACCAACCTTCAGTCTCGCGAGTGCAGCCTGGAAATCCTCATCCTCCGGCGGGAGATGCACAAATCGATTCGGTTGATTGTCACTGGCCGCATATGCCAACAAATCGATGGCGGTCAATCGTGACTGTTTACGATTGGGCACAAACACCAGCGCTGGTTTCGGTGCCAGTACACCGCCGTGTTTGACGATTTGCGAATAGACGGGACGCGACATCGCCGACAGACGGGTGGGCGTATGTGATTGGTTGAAACCCTGCAACATCAATGGCCCGTTATAATCTTACAATCTCTATTTGTCTGTCGCCGGTCTCCGACGCACAGCATGGTCAGGCTTTTGATTGAACGGAATCGGAAACTGTTGGAGTAACGTTAGGCAAACGAACAACGAACTTGTTTCGAGACCGAACTGAGATTGCGTTCTATGTTTGCCAGCGGGCCTATGGTTGCCGATGGGGTCACCTGCCGATGTCTCAATAGTGCAAACTTACAAAGAAATTTTCAGATCCTGACAATTTACTTGGGAGACAGGTAGAGATGCCAGACACACTGCACACAAAAACGTTTGCATTTCGTATGTGAAGAAGCCAATTACAAGGAAGAAAAACAGAAAAAACGGAGTGTCAGCGACATAAAACTTCCCGCCCTACCAACCACAATATGCAGTTCGAGTGGTACAGGTCGAACATTCGGATGGAAATTGAACGTAGCGTGTGTGGGACACTCCAGCCATTGTGCCACATCACGTGCGTTGCTCAGGGACGATGCCAATGCGACGATGCGCACTTTGTGTGCCACGTGCTGCGACATGTAACGCATTCGGGAACACACGATCTCAAGTACCGGCTGCAAAGGGCAAGGAACGTTTGTGTGGTACCCGTATAGTCCGTCCACCAGCTCATGGCACTTTGTGTTGCTGCTGGCTGGTTTGCTCCCTTCCTCCACGTTCTAATGAAAGAGAAATTGAGTTTCCAAAAAAATTATTTTTGCTCCTAAATTGCTGTTTTTATGAAATCGACGTGTTTTATCGATTTTAATATAATTTAATTTTAAATTTGATTGAATTCAATCGTTTTCGACACATTTTCTTTTTTTTAAGTTTTTTTTGCAAAATCGCTCGCGGTCAATATCTCTTTCATTAGAACGTGGAGGAAGGGAACGAACCTGCCAGCAGTAACACAAAGTGCCATGAGCTGGTGGACGGACTATACGTGAATGTCGTGTGTTGACTACGAGCTAATTGGATTTGATGAAAATGATATGTTATGCTTGAAGGTTGGCGATATGAGGTACGGTCTTATGCTTGCTTGCCAGTTTTTGGATAGGAGGGAAGGCTAGAATAGGGAGGGCGCAATGCATCTCATGACTGATGAGGACCCGGATGCATTGTGACATATATAGTCTCGTGAAAGGGTCCGAAACTATATATGCAGCTTTAGACTACTCTATTATTATAAAAATTGCTAAATAAAACACTGCTATACACTCCTTTGACATGTTTTCGCAGGCGGACGGTCCACAAGATCGTCGTCAGCTCCATGCGAAAGCACAAGACGGCCATGTGTTGTGTCGTGATATTTGTACCCAGATAGGCACGACTTTCAGATCAAACACAAACACTTCCAAATGCCAACGTACCCCGTCCTGTCCACCAATCATGTGCAATTGATCGGCAATGAACAGCGCCACTGCTTGCACATTCTTGCGTTGTTTCCATCGACGTGACAGCATGTCCCATTGGTCTGGCGTCGACACAACAATGTCACCCTGCAAGTGAACAAAGGGGAGTTACTGCTCATCCCTTACCTGAAAACAGAACGAACAAAAACAAATTCAAACCTTTGCCAATAGTTTCAGATCGGTGCCGGTCTCACCGGTCAACTTGACCACTTTCCGACCCAACATCCGGCCGAATTTGTCCGACCAATCCGTGTACATCTGCAAATGATGTTCAAAAAATACACAAACCAACGAGTGAACATAAATACGAAAGTAAACAAACCTGATCAGCCAGACAATCAATCGGTGTGACGTAGACACATTTGGCGTGCGGATTGTTCTCAATCAATCGCAACAACGCGAATTCGGCACACACATTCTTGCCACTGCCACTCGGTGCTGCCACCAGCACGTTGTCGTCCGAGTCGTACAGCGTGCGGAACACTGCAATGAGCGCAGAGAGAGAATGAGTTGAATAGAAGGGAAACACATGTGCAGTAATATACTGTTTAGGTTGCTCATTTCGACCGCTTTCATTTCACACATGGGTGGTGCCATTGCGAAAGCACTAGATGACCACGTTTCGGCAAAAAAGACACAACGGATATTTTGGACATAGCTCTGGAACGAATCACACAAGATTCGTTCGTTGATTGCCAGCGAGCGAATGTTTTACGTCAGTTGCACAATTAGTCACTGAAGACGTGACAACAAACAGCGCAGTGCGAGCTGCATCTCGCTTGCTTCATGCACACATAACCATTTAAGCGTTGTGAATACAGCTGATCGACCGCTCCAACAGTTCTAAGATTAACTCCGTTCAACAGAATTCAAAAATCACGCACCTTGTGTCTGCACGGCATTGAACACACTGATGCCCTGCTGGCCAAACACGGCCTGGAATTTCTTATTGCCCAGCGCCGACAGCGGCAGAGCTTGTAAATCAAGCAGCTCAGTTGGCGGCGGGTACTTTTCCGGCAGAATCAGATGTTGGAATGACACGGGCAGAATGGTCTCCGATCCCAGCCATTTGTCTGAGACGACACGAATAAAGTACAATGGGGGCAGGGGCTCGAACACCGGCACAAAGAACTTGATCACGTGCTCGTCCGACGCGAACTTTCTGTAAGAACAAAGTGAAGAACATTTTGCTACAGTTTAGAGCAACAGATGCATGCAGGGCTATTATTGTAGTTTCGAGAGTAGCAATGAAACAGCAGTGAACACGACCGTGTCTGTCAGCTTCGCCCAGAGTTCACAGACGATCGGGGTCTCGTCAGTGTGCACGCACCAGATCGCAGTGGATTGTACCGCACCATGGAGCACCACACCACTCACAAAAGTGCAAGCAAGCGTACACAAACGATCGTCAAAAGAACGCACTCTTTCAACAAGAAGAATTCGTGATGCAATATGATTTCGCCATCGACATCTTCGACGAACACCCAGAACGCTTGTGATTGTCCGTGCACCTTGGCGTCCCATTGGAAATCGGGCTGGATGGTCAGCTCAACACGCAGTGTGCCTCGTGTGATCGGTTGAATGTGGGTGGTTAACTCGAGCTTGGGGAACTGCAAAACAGTTGGGATTATTCAGAAGTCAACAACAAGTTTATTGGAAGCCAGATTCACATACAGCCCGTGTCAAACTTCGTAACCGGGCTAATTATTTAGTCGTCAACTCCGGTCGTCAAATCAAAGCGGCCCTGAATAAGCGCGAGAAATATATAAATAAATAGCATTAGAACGTTGACCACGAGAGCTGACGATGTGCATTACGGCACCAATATAAAAGGAGTGTGTAACAGTGTTTCATTTAGTTCTTATAAATGTGAGCAAGATTATAATATTAGAGAAGTGTAAAGCTGCATATATAGTTTCGGACCCTCTCACGAGACTATATACATATGTCACAATGTATCCGGTTATTGCATCGGCGGACGATGACTGGAATTGTAGAAAAACAAGTACAATTACCCTGAACAAGTCCGGTGCGATCACCAGGTTCGACACCGGGCACAAAAAAGAGCCGCCCTCAGAGTCAAAAACTGTCAGCATTTCAAACATTCAGAACGCTGTAGGATATTAGATAACATCATTGGAAACGGCTCGAGAGTCACTTTGTTGACTCTGGCCACCATCGGTACTGTCAGTAAAATAATAACATTAAATTACCTGATGGATATAGCGATGCAGTGGTTTACCCATCTTCGGTAGTCGAATCAATTCACCCAGTTCATTCGGTCCCAAATCGTACAGTCGTTCGAATGGAAAATTCTTCTTCTCGATTTTGGCCACAATTTCCACCGGGATCTTTTTGAATTGACGCAGAGGCGACATTGACTGCCACTGGCGTTTGTCGACCATTTTGCATAACGCTAGCATTTTCTGAAATCATGTATGTGCAGGAGTTGAAAATGTAATACGCTATTTCAAAAATGTTCCTCTGTTAACATAAAAACAGCAGAAAACGAAAAGCAATTCGACGGGGAATATGCCTAAAAAAACCGCAAAAATCAGCTATCTTTGCAACATGAACACCCTGCTCGAACTGAAGAATTCAGCAGCAGTCTCCACCATTCCTTGGATGCAACAATGAGGCCCATTATCAGATGAAAACAGTCAGAATGAGTGCAAAAATATTAAAACACGTGGGAAAACGCCAGAAAATAATTTCTGTCAGTTTTATCAACAAATACACCAACCCAATTTCTAACCTGTGCCAATTGTGCCCATCCCCGCCAAAGCACAATCTCGTACAACGCACGCATCAAACGACCAGCTGACTGTGAAATGAACACCATATCGGACTGCAGCGCGAAACCCTCGAGCTTCAGCTGGCTGATGTACGACTGCAAATAATCATAAGTAATAAAATAATTTTTTTGTTAAGTTTCAGAAATACATTTTCGATTTTATTTATGAACACAAAGTTATTCCCGAACTAACCTGCAGTAACACGTTGGTCTTGGCACTTGGCTCATCCAGTGATTCTTTGATCGGGATCGGCACGCGCTCGGCCAATTTCAGCAGTTCCAGTTTTTCTTCTTCTCGGACCTAAACAAACAGGAAACATTATACTGGAAAGACTGTCATCCGAAAAGTTCAAACGTCAAATAGCAACTTTAAACAAAACTGACCATCAAATGCCTGAACTCCGACGACAACGAGAACACGCGTAACAGTTCGATTTCGCTCAACGTCGGTTTCAATAGCTGATTGTAGGTGCAGATGGTGTCGTGCGTGACGTAGTAGTGCGATGAGATGCGGCCCAGTTCCGTCACCTGGTTGGATCAAACTGGTTTGGCTTGACCACAAATTTAAAAGGTTTTTTTCAGGACAAATTAATACAGAATGTAATGCTCGTTCAACTAAACGCCAACGAATGGACAAATAGCTGGCATTTGAAAGCTGTTTAGAGTCAAATCTAGAGGTTGCTTTTGCACACGCTACCAAGTGCATGCAGATTGATACTGCGTGTACCTGACTTTTTATGTGCTATGCGGTCACATGTGGGAGTCGAACCCGCAATGTAATGGAGCCTATTCCAACGTCGTACCGCCGTGCCACAGAACGGATAAGAACGTTGTTGTTAATTGAGGCACAAGAACTTGCCAGTATCGCCAGTCGACACAAAAAGCGCAAAAAAACGTACTTGGAAATTGCCGGATTTCTTGTCATATTTCATCAGATTTGCCTTGTCCAACATCACGGCGGCCGTGTGCACCAGATCGGCTCTGCGTTGTTCGAGCAAGGGATCGGCCTTCTGTTGGTCATGCGTCACACCGTACAAAGTCGGGGCTCGCAACATGCGCACATATCTGACAACAACCATGTGTCAGTGTTATATTTATTACGAAAACATCAAATTATGTTCAATTCAAAGTCAATAACAGTCCACTTACAAGTACGTATAGGCCATCCAGTCCATCGCCTCTTTCACATTGTTCACATTGCCCAGCACAATCTCGGCGTTGAGCATGTCCGGCAGTTTGGCGATCATTTGCGACTCGATCGGCAACTGTTAATTCGAAATTAAATTCAGAATTTAGTTTCAACCATGTCAAACTATAACGAGGTACCTGTTGATTCATGAGCGACAGGTAGTACTGCAGCTCGCTGTGATTGGTGATGAGCACTCCCTTGCCTTTTGTGTCATATTGAGGTCGACCGGCGCGACCCAACATTTGCATGATGTCCAATGCGCCCAACTCAACCCAACGACCTTTCTCCGGATTGTACAGCTGCAAGTAGGCAGTTGGTTAGATTGACTTTAACCAAGGAACACGCCTTTGTGTGAATCCAAACCTGAGTTCCTTTGATGATGACAGTATTGGCCGGCAGATTGACGCCCCAGGCCAACGTCGCTGTCGACACGAGCACTTGGATGTGACGATCAGCGAACAGATCCTCGACTAGCGTTCGATCCACACTGAAATTAGGAGAAAATACTTTGCCCCTCTTCGAAAACCGAAGATTGAAATAAAAATCACCGTACCGAGTCATTCCAGCGTGATGAATAGCAAACCCATAGGCGAGCAGATCTTTGAGTTCCGGATTTTTCACTTGTTCCGATTCGGTGCGCAGGATCTCCGTTGACGCACTGCCTTCTTTGAGAAAGTAGCCAAGTGTGTCACGCTCAAGGCACGCGTCACGGATAGCTCGCGCCGTTTTGCCAGTCTCTTTGCGCGAATGCACGAACACCAAGATCTGGAAGATTATCGAAAGTTCTCCCTTCCACACAAAACTCAAAAGCCTTGAAAAGAAGGAGGACGCTGTCCGAAAGATTGAACAAACGCAGGACGCAATAGGAAAAACAACGCCCACCTGAGCGCGTCCAGCCTGTTCCATGATCTTGTCATACACGACCTCATTCGTTGTCTGAAAGCGTTTCATCGCCTTCTTCTCCGTGATGCCAACGTATTGTTGCTCGAGTGGCACCTGATATCCAATGATAAAAAATCAATCCTTGACCTGTAAAAAAATCCAAAAAAACAGTCGAATCAAAGAGACTCCGAACCGGTCGATACGAATTGTCGAAATAGAACAGATTCTTTCGGTCGACACGCAGGAACGTGGCCACATCCTCGTAGTTGGGCAGAGTGGCCGACAGACCGATCAGTCGAACGTCCTCTTGTGACTGTTCCATTTGACGGATTAAACTGCAAGGATGGCACAATATTGATAAATGTGAAAGTTGTAAAATATACCAAAAAAGGATCATGAAACGTTGAATACGGTACCGAGCAACGAGCGCCTCCAGCACCGGACCACGATCGTCGTGCAACAAGTGGATTTCATCGAAGATCACCAATCGAACCAATTGTGTGTACGTGCGTTCGCCACCTGAAAGAGAATAAGAATCAAGTAAAATCAAGTTTAGAAATTAAAGGCATTCATGGTTTCGATGTGATGTTCTGCTCGAGTAACAGTTCAACAAACAGAATCAACAACGCTACCTTTTCTCGTGATGATGTCATATTTCTCCGGCGTGCACACGATCACTTGTGTTTCCATGATCTGCTCTTTGCTCATCTGATGATCACCTGTCAACTCGCCCACTTTCAAATTGTACGCCGCCAGACGCTTCGAGAACGAACCAACCATTTCCTAAATTGCGATTAAAATAAATAACAAAAAAACGAGGACTAAATAAATTACGAATAGGACGTGAAATTTGCTTGGTGGGTGACCACCAACCTGCACCAGCGACCGCATTGGCGCAATGTAGATGCATTTGAATTCGTCTGCATTGATGGTACCGTCCGATTGCACATGTTTGCTGATCTCACGTAGAATGGCCAACAGCGCCACGTTGGTTTTGCCGGCACCCTAATATTTCAGTGCTCGTTATGAGAGACTAAAAATAAATAATAGAAAAACAAACAGAAACAGACCGTTGGAGCGCAAAGCAACAGATTTTCGTCCGAGTCAAGCGCGTTTTTGCACAATTTGGATTGAATTCGGTTGAGTGACTTGTATCCGTCGAATGCCGAGCGTGCGTATTCGGGCAGCTCATCGATTGTGATCAATTTCTGAACGACAAATGGTTCAATTAGTTGTCGAACCAGTTTGGTCATAACAACAGAAGTCATCCTCGCACGCATCCTCAGAACTCACTTCATCCGCACCGTACGGCTTGGGTTTGAGCGCAGGCACACAGACTTCTTCATAGCCTGAAAGCACGAATTGCACTCGTTTCTTCTGAATCCATGTCAGATTTATAAAAGTCCAAAAGCTACAACAAGCCGATCATCACCGTCAAAACAGCACCTACTCTTCTTCTGTTTCCTGAACGAGCCATCAGGCAGATGACATCGTTTGTTGGCCATAAAATGCGCGCCCTGCTGGAACGACAGATCCTCCAAATCGAGCACATGCCGTTGCTGTTGTCGTCCGCTGCCGTCATCGGTGTCCGCGCGCGCCTCCGCCTCGCGACGACGACCACGCGCTCGTTCGCGTTTCTCGCGCTCAGTCTGTCATAATCTTGTTTATGTTTTGTCGGTGTGGGCTGGCTGGGGCACGTAGCTTTCTTGAATTTTGCATATTTCGACATTTACCGTTACCACTAATTTTGACGATACAACCGTAACAATGTGCAATTGTATTGGACTAGAAGGTACAAAGCAAAGCACTACATTTACCTGCCCAAATTCAGGCAACAGGTGCCAACAATGAACGGCCCGAATTCTAAAAAACGATTCGAATCAGACAGTCAGGTCAAATGGCCAACCTCGACCACATCCCGCTGTTCCGTCTCCCTCAACGCCATCAGAATTGGCTGCAACTCCGAGTCCTGCATCATGTGATTCTCTATCTCACTGCGTTCAGCATCCGTCTGCGCTCGGGCCAACAACGTGCAGTACAACACCATCTGGCGATTCTGACGCAGCTGACGGATGAAGTCGAACTGATCGAAGCCGAGCAGCAACACCAGCTGATTCTCGCACTCGCGGTCGTCGCTCGATGACTAAAACAATCAACAAGCGTGTAATTTTAAACGAATTTATGAAGTTTAACCTTGAGCGCCATTAAACGTGGTCATCGGATCGCATCGATGTGATCTGCCTTTGTCACGTGATTCTTTTAAATTAAGAATAAATTAGTGGCCCCAGTAAATTTCTGAATATCATTACTCAGTAATGCAAGAACCACACGCTACCAAGGCAAGTCACATCCGATCACATCTGATCATCAAGTTTGATATCGACCTTTGTTTTTGCTCTGACTCACTACCGCAAAATATAGCGAAACAAAATATTGCTTTGAAGCAGTGGTGTCGTTGGGAAATCAAAAAGTCAGGATACCGGATACCCAAAATCCAAAATTTTCGGATACCAGATACCCAAAATGAAAAATCTCGGATACCATGGGGGGTTGCCTCCCAAAATAAAAAATCTCAGATACCCAGGGGGGGTTGTTCAAAAAAGGTCAATTTTTTAGAGGAAAATTGAGCAAAATTGGTGTTGGAAGCGCAAAAAACAGTCATTTTTGGGGTTATGCTTGCGCCAGCAAGCGATTTTGAGCATTTTAGAGGTAAAAATGGGCAATTTTCACGGTTTTCGGAAAAATTTTAGGGTAGGATACCCCTGGACAAAAAGTCAGGATACCGAATACCCCTGGTTGAAAAAATCAAGATACCGGATACTAGGTGGGTAACCCCCTTCCCCCCCAACGTCACCACTGCTTTGAAGTAGTGTTTGTGTTTGCCTTCGAAAATGACACACCTCACAATCTACCAACCTGAAGCACATTCAACAGTTCTGTGACTTTCTGCGAAGCCAACAGCGGGTCGGTGATGAATTTATCGACTTGACGTTGCAGCCAGTACGCGTCGATGTCTCGAGCACGCAGTTGACCCTCTGCAATTGGCGCATGGCGCACAATGTGGCAGTTGCAGTGCAGTATACAAATTACAATGGTGGTACACGATCCGATCACCAAGCTCAACATCGACCTAAATGATCTGATGAAGCATCTTCTCAACTCACTGGCAGCGGCTTGATCAGCATCATCACCCAATCCATCAGCCTTGATCTCTTCATCCCAATCAGCCTCCTTCCCGCCCTCCTCCGCATCCGAGTCCTCATCACCGGACTCGCCACGAACCTCGCCAACCACTTCGTCTTGGTCCGCCTGAAAATTGATGGTCAAAATCTTTGCAGTGATAAAATTTTAACTATACAAAAAAGAGATAAAACCAACGTCTTCGTCTGAATCTTCGAACTGCACATTCACACCATAGGTTTCATCGAGTTCCTCCTGTTCCTGTGTACGACGCTGCTCGTCGGCCAGACTGAAGTCGGTAACCTGAAATTACGATCATACCAAATTTAAGTGACGAATCTTTAGAACTTCGTTAACTTGTAATGTAAGACTAAAATGTAATGCAGACCTTTTTGCCTAGGTTGACCAACAGAGCGAATCGTTCTTCCGCCAACAAACCGAGCAAATTCTCCACTTCCTTCTTTCTGTCTTTGTCGCGAACTTTATCTGACTTCAAAACCGCCAGAACTTCGTCAGCAGCGCCGCATAGAATATCGCGGGGCTGAAAACAACGGAAATTACGGTGTTGTGGGAAAATTACAGCAAAAACTTGACTACGCATACATACCTGATCACCAATAGCATCTTGTATGAACGCAAGAATGACTTCATAGGTCTGTCGCGTTTCCTGCGTTCGCGGCTTGTATATGCCGACAACGTCCTCCTCGTGCAACAACGATTGGCCCTTTTTGATGCCAGAACTGCTGCCGGCGTGTTTCTCGGGCACTTTCTTGGTCTTTCTGCAAATCGACAAAGCAACTTACAAACCACTATTTATTGTCAAAAAAAGAAAAATTTAATATTTCCCACTTCTTTTTTGGTTCGACCGGTGCTTTGCCGCGTTGGAATTTATCGCCCATTTTCATGCCCCGTCGTCGCCCTTCGGTGAGCGCGAGCACCTCGCCCGTTGGTTCATCTTTGCCACGTCGATCGGTGAGCGCGTAATCAACTTGCAACACCAAGTTCGAGTTCTGTAAGATAAACACTTGTGTTTGTTGTCTCTGGGCATTTTAAACCGATTTTCAGTTAAAATTTGGAAAAAAAGCACTCTTTTCACCCATTCTTTGGCCAAGATTACCGTAAAAACCTAAATACAGCCTCCCCGGAATAGAGCTTCCCCCAAAAAGGGGTCAGTGATTTAATAGAGCCCCCCCCTAAGTAACATCCCCTATACAGTAGTGTATTAACGCTTGATAGTGGTGCACATGTACATTTATGCATGTTTGTTGTTCGTTCAGAGCACATAATAAGCCTCTTATTGACCAATAGACACGAATAAATGCGATTACAAGCGAAAAAACATCCTTTCAAACCCCTTGTTAGGGGTTTTGTGTCTTTTACCTTTTGGAGTGACCACCAAAGCCATACCTCTCAGCTCTCATGCCTCCGGTCCCGACCTCGCATCATACTTACCTCGCACGGCACACATGGGCCTGCCACTACACTGCGGTCAGGTCAGTGAATTAATAGGTGCCCCCGGAATGGAGCCCCCTAAATGAAAGCGCCCCATCATAAGTACTTGCATGTTCGTTTAAAGGACATAAAACGCCTGCTGTTGATGGGTAGAGAGAGACAAAGAGATTATGATCGACCAACAGTGTGGTGGCAGGCCAATCGACCCAAGATACCCTAGGGGGGGAAGGTTTCGGACTTACTCGAGATACCCCCCAGAGGCTACCCAAGATACCCCTATGGTCCGTCAAAAGGCGAAAAAAGGCCGTTTTTTTGCATGCAATTTTACTGCAAATTTGGCCTAAAAATGGGTACTTTTTGACATTTTTGCCGAAAATTGGCCTAAAATGACCATTTTTGGGTGTTTGCGCGCGGAGCGCGCGATTTTTGGGGGTCCCGAGGTCGAAAAACACCTATTTTTGCCTTTGAAAACCATAAATCTACTTACTCGAGATACCCTTTGGGGTTGGCTCGAGATAGATACCCTTCCCCCCCATCCCCCCCCTAAGGGTTGACTCGAGATAGATACCCCTTAGGGGGGGGGAATCCCCCCCATCCCCCCCCCAGCCACTACAGTGTCGACCAAACCCCCTTCAAATGCACTTTCAGCCAGGTGCATTTCAAGGAAAATTTTTAAATCGGGCCAATAAATTTATAAAGCCCCCGCGGAAAAAAAACCCCTAAATGGGGTCAGTGAATTAATAGGACACACTGCACCCTTGTACAGTGTAGTTCCTGGGGGGAGGGGGTCCCCCCTAAGGTACACTAACCGCCGCGACCAAGGTACCTACACTAGCACACTAACCGCCGCGCCAGGTACACTAACCGCCTCAATTTTTGCCTAAAATCGGCATTTTCAGGCCTAAAATGGGCATCTTAGGCCTAAAATGGGTGATTTTTAGGTCAACGATGTCAAAAGTCGCCAAAATACCGTCTTTATGGAGAATTTTTTTCCAAAAAGGGGCAAAAATCGGTCAAAGTTTCTACCTCAAAAAGTGACTGTTTGCTGGATTTGGGTCTTTCCCCTGCCCCCCTCGGGGGTCCGCTATCTCCCCCTCCGGACCAGGAACTACACTGCCCTTGTAGTTGTATTTAGGGTTTTGCCGGGCCGGCCCGATTCCAACCTCTGGTCCCGGCCCGATTCCTACCCCACTTCTGCTTCATCATTCATTATCATATTGAAAAAAGAAGGTTTATCATGTCAGCCATAGCCATGCCTACCTCTCGATACTCGAACTGGAGCTCTCGAGCAACTTGATCAGCCATTTTTTAAGTGGAAGAAGAAATCGAATTAAGCATCAGTCTTTCGCCTGAGCTTTCTCAATTCGAGTCGTCGTGGTCGTGGTCGACGTCGTTGTTATGAGCTTGTGGTTGGTCGGCCTCCCGCCAGGTTCCTTTTGTTCGTTCTTTGCGGTCGGTTTCTGTTACAAATTCAAATTCAAATTTTATCTGCTCTGCACGCTTTCGCAAAGACCTTTACACAAGATCCAGAGAAATTCGTTCTTTGCGGTCGGTTTCTGTTACCAAAAGGAAACTAAGCGTTTTATTTCGTTCGGTAATGCAAACTAATGGTTGGTCATCAACCAACATACAAGGGAAAGAGAAGGCCAAGGCATGCAATTCAGAGATCGGAAACGGGCTGGCCCGGCCCGGCCCGGTACCCGGGCCGGGCCGGGCCGCGATTTTGGAGTTGATCGACCGGGCCGGGCCGGGCCGTAGATTTGGGGGGACCGGGCCGGGCCGGGCCGAGCAGCCCGGCCCGGTCCGGCCCGGTATGCCTAAATTTGAACGAAATTACCATTTTTTGAACCAAAATTTTCAAAATTTTTGCGCTTCGCGCAATAACATTTCCTAGTTCTTGATCTTTTCAGTCATCGTTTTGAAGAAAGAAGCAGTAGCTACCCATACCCAGGCCTTTGCTTTGCAGCAATCAACCTACTCCTACTGCACCACCAAAAAAGCCTGCCTGCAATCAACCTACCTACTGTAGTACCGACCGGCCGAGCTGGGGGGAGTCGACTTACACAACTACTTACGAGTACCTACTACACAACTGTACCAACCGGGGCGGCGACTTATACGTACTGCATCAGGATGGCGCGTCAATCTACCTACCTACCTACCTACCCTTCCCTCAAGCTGTACCAACCAGTGAAAACAAGTATTCTGCAGAAAATTTTCGAATTTTTTTCAGCTTTTTGGACTTTTTTAGTTTTCAGCCCTTGAAAATTGGCTGACCGGGCCGGGCCGGGCCGGGCCGACCTCAAGCCAAAACGGGCCGGGCCGGGCCGACCTGCAGCCCTCCACCGGGCCGGGCCGGGCCGGGCCGGACTTTTCGCCGACCGGGCCGGGCCGGGCCGACTTTACCCGGCCCGTTTCCGATCTCTGATGCAATTCGTCAAAAAATATTGCAAATTTGCGGAAAGAAAAAAGAAAAGAAATTCCGACGAAAATGTTCGAAATTTGGGGGCACACTACGGTCAACGGTGGGATCAGGTTCCCATACATTTCATCCCCAATGAAAACCGCGAAAAACACGTTCAAGCAGCCGAGTCGTTTCACCCACAGTTGAAGTAACCCGTTAATTTTTCATCTGGAATTCAAAGCCATTTTACACAGACATTCCCTTGCCTTCTTTGATCAACTTTTGACTTTCTAAAGTAGAAATTCTAATCCTCATCTGTCAGATAGATCGGCCATCGGGCCCAGAACTGAAACGTTACTGTTGTGATTGAAACTTCCGAGAGATAAAAAAGAACAATATAACGATTATTTATATCACAAAAACGAGACACTCAAGTACAAGAGAATACAAATAATATATAAACCTACAAACGAACCGACGATGGCCTACAATTGGGGCTCGGTGTCCTATTCAACCAACACGATCACCAAAGACGACTATGTGGCCCAGCCGCGACATAAGCAATCGACGGACGACACGGCACAAAGTGACGAAAGTAGCAGCAGTGGCCTCTCTTCACCATCGTCCGTGTCATCAGCCAGCCAAAGAAGTCGACGAATTTTGCTGTGAGTCCAGTCGGGGCACATTTTCACAGTTTGGTCATGTGTAGCTACTAATTTGTGAGTGCCGTGGAATCAAACGCGAAAAACTCTTCAGCGCAGCATTTATTTTTTCTTGCAGCCCACCGCCATTTCTGACGGGCAACAAAGACAGCAACAATCGACTTCTGCAAGACGAATACATCATACATCGACCCGATGAAGGCACGCCTCGATGGCAGATACTCGGAAAAATTGGTGGGGTTGAAAAAACCCAAAAATATAAATGTTTTTCAATATTTTCTAACAATCGCTAGGTCGTGGTGGATTCGGCGAGATCTATCGCGCTCGTGATCTCGTTCTCGACCAGGACGTGGCCGTCAAATGTGGCGAGCGCACACGACCAAAAGATATCGCCAGGACGCTGTTCGAAATTGAAGTGAGTCATTTTCAGTTGGGTTGGTACGCTGTAAATGTAGGACTGATATCAAACTTGGGGATCAGATAGGATTAGATATGTCTTGGCCATGTGCAAGTGGCAACAGTGAACCTCGGCAAATTCTCGATAATACAAAAGTGTCACGTGATCGAAGGCAGATCCGATCAAAGAAGACTACGGTGCCAAATATAAACAAACAACAATAAATGCAGGTTTTGCGCAAATCGAACGAAAACGGTCTGAAGCACAGCCCGCTGCTGATTGGCAGCGGTCAGGAGCCGAAGAACGATCCGAACTTCACCTTTATCGTCATGCAGCTGCTGTCGCGCAATCTGTCGGATGTGAGGCGTGAAGCGCCGTCGGCCCGACTCTCCGCTGGCTCAGCGCTGCAGTGTGCTTATCAGGTAATTGGCAGGCTAACCAAGTTGTTTCCCGGTCCGGGATGCAAAACGTCCCCTACTTTGGTCGGAGCCGTATTGCAGGCGATCGAGGCAGTGCGCGATCTGCACACCGTCATCGGTATCGTGCATCGTGACGTCAAACCATCGAACATGGCCTTTGGCATCACCCCCAGCACGTCACGCACGTTGTACATGATCGATTTCGGACTCGTGCGACACATACTTGATGATGACATGGTGCGTTTGGTGATGTTTCACTCCTTTCATGAGCCGCAGTGAAGTCAGGTGTGCATACTGTATGGCATTGGAGCTTCTTTCCAGCTTTATGCAGTGTTTACCTGTAGCTCAGCAAAGTTGTTTCGATTTGAATGAAGGCCTTAAAACAAGTTTAGCGCCCTTCAAAAATTGGGCCCTTATACCTAACCTTGTCGAACAATACGATAATAAAAAGGCCGAATGAGCATTTGCCTTGACACACCACAGGACAACCGAACCAGCAGGAATCTTCATTTAGATGCCCCTTCATTTACAATGCTCATGCACACGGCGCGCTAATACTTTTACTTTGCCCGTCAGTCACACAACACTCATCATTCTATTTGCCACCCAGAATTTGATCCAAGCGCGTCCGCATCGTGTCGGTTTCCGCGGCACGACTCGATACGCCAGCATCCGCGTGCACAATCGTTGGGATCCGGGCCGGGCTGACGATCTGATGGCTCTGTTCTACAGTTTGATCGAAATCACAAATGGGTAAGAAACTTATACATTTGTGCAGCACTTGATGTTTTGAACTTGTGGCTTGTGTTGGCACAAAACTGCCGCTCGAGGTGCATTCGCACTGATGAAGATCTAGTGCCCGTCTCTGAAAACAGGATCGAACGGGTAACCAAAAACATGCTACACCAATTCTAAACTTTCCGACACTTGCTGTCACAGCGGTCTGCCATGGCGTCACATCCGTACGGGCGACGAGACAAAAGCGATGAAACAACAATACCACGACAGTCCCATACAAATGCATTCTCTCTGCCAACGTCTGCCCGCACAGATACCGGTGATGTTTCACTCGGAATTTGCTAAATGGCGTAAAAGGCTTTTTTCTGAAAAGTTAAATCTATTTTTTAGCAAATCGAACGATTGTTGTCGTCGACTCGATACGAAGACCAACCGGACTACGAGAAAATACTGCAGCTGGTCGAACAGGTAAATTTAGTATTTTAACGCATTTAGTATTTTCATGTTTTGCTTTATTCTGTATTTAAATTTCATATTCTCAAAATTCTAGGCGATGACCTCGGCTGGCTGCAAACGCGATGATCCGTATGATTGGGAGATTTAGATTGAATGAATTACCAGAAACAATTAAACAGCCACAAAAAAATTTAGTCCAATACCTACAGCTACATGATCCGAAAGAATTTGAAACAGAATTTCCAAATATCAGCTGTTGTCTCATGTAAGATTGACATCATCGATTAAAAACTTGGATTACCGATCAATGATTACAGCCAGGGTTGTTTCTACAGCCAGGGTTGTTTCAAAAAAGTGGTTAATTAAATTTTTTTTGAAACTCAGATTTTGTTTTTTTAATAAAAAAAAGTTGCCCAAAATGGGCTGAAATGTCCATAAATTGCCTTTTTCGAGGCAAAAAATTGGCACGTTTTGTCGCCATCAATAGACTCCTTCATTCGTGTCGAGCCTTGGACGTACAGCGAGCATACCGGGATGAATTCGTGCATTCGTGTACGGAATTCGGGCTAATGGAGTTCGTTATAATGGAAATGCACTACCGACGGGTTCGATGTATCCGAACCACGTCAATTATAATGGGTCATGTTAGTATGTGATCCAAGATAAAAATGAATAAACTAAAACTAACTGAACTGAATGCATCCAAGTCGACTGAACCAGTAATCTGATTATGTTACACGCTAATTCGTATATTTGCAATCAGCACAATCGTACTCAATATTGGGTGCAGGTTTGATTTGGGGGCAGCGTGCAATTCACATTGTTATATCGATCGTCCCTGCTTATTCTCTTCACCGTTCACTGCCATGAGTTCCCGTGTTTGACATCGCTATAAACTCGCATTACTAGTACATTACCTAAACCCTGCACATTACTGGTCATCACGATCTCACAATTTGACTAATTTTGGAACAACACCGAAAACTGATCACGTGAGCAGCAGCCGAATTTCGACCCAGAAGCGAAGCAGAACTTGGATATCGAATTTTGATCATACACAAATCCCATCTAAACGAAGACACTGAACCCGCCAACCCAAAATATCAGTATGAGCGATCCAGAACAACAGCAGTGTGTGCGCATCAGCCGTCGCTGTGGTGCTACCGACCAGTGTCCATGTGCGTTTCTTTCAATTTTTTTAACTTTGATGCATTATAATGAGCAAAATACCATATTTCGTGCGTGAATTACCATTACGATCCTTTACAGTTGGAACGGCTCCCGATTACCACCTGCAACCTATTCAGGGCCCGTTCGGCGGTAAGTGGCAACAGTACATCGACGAATGCTGCAACACCACGAATTGGGTGCAGAACAGCGCGTATGGAGACACAATCTACGCCGTGTGCGCACTGTGTCAATTGCTCCATCACGTCGGTTTACTTTGATTGGGCCTTTCACACGTGTGCCAATACGAACATAACGATATTTCACCATCACATTGTAGAAATCGCCAGCGGCTCAACGCCAGGTTGGCAAGTTTCCACATCTGACAGTCGCGGCGTTCCATGATGAACAAGGCCATGAATACTGGACGACCAAAACGAACCCAGCCTCAATCCCACATCCGCTGTGCTCGGTCGACTTGACATCGATCGGCGTGTCGAAAACAAGAAAGAAACACGTGAAGGACGCGTCGGCAATGTGCAAAAAGTACATGTGGACCAACGTAAGTTACAGTTTGGATTTTCAAAACCCTATTCGTCAAGCACAAAGCGGACAAGCACAAGTGCTTTTTGCTTGCGCAGGACGAATTGGTGGCGATGCCTGTCAAACACGAAACACCGATCCCTTCGTTGTTTGGTGAGAAGCAAATGATTGTAAAGCCATCGGACATCAGGTGAGTGAATTTGCCTTGCCGCAACTGATCAACAAACGCACACTCAAACGCCGCGCAGCTGGCCGCCTACGCCGCCATCGGCAACAGACTCGGCCTCAAGCAACAACAACAACAACAACAACAACAACAACAACAACAACAACAACAACAACAACAACAACAACAACAACAACAACAACAACAGCAACAACAGCAACAACGACAACACCAACAACAGCAACAGCTCGGTCGACGAAACGCACCAAATGCAAGTATGAACGTTTGCATATTTGAGCATAAGCTTGACCAGTTTTTGCTGAACGCCACATTGCAGAATGGCGACATCAATATCGATGTGTTCGACGGACATATTTCCTTGGCTGAATTGCCCCGTCCACTGCAGTTCCCGTTTACAGCCGAGGCCATCCAAAACGTGATCGGCTCACAAATCGTCGACCATTTGGTCGAACTGACCCCGGATTCCGAACGTGTGCTGATCACGACTGTGGTGCGAGGTGATCTATGGATTAAAAGCGCATGTGTGTATACTTTTTAATGATATGTTCCAACAAAAACACAACGTTCCTATCACCGCCATCTTCATGCATTACAGCTGGTACCGAACATCAACTGACCAGCATCACACTGAAGGCCTTTGTAAATGGCAATCGAATGGTGATCCGCGAAAATGGTGGACGCGTTCCGATCATGATTGGACAAGACATCAAAACGCGCTTCTACATGTGACCGAATTCAAGAAACAAGAAAAGAAATACATATATACATACAATACTCTGACAATACTTTTGGGAGAACCTTTCCAAACGCGTTGCCTGATCCGTAAAGCGCACGCAGCTCGGGCAGCCAGCTGAGTTTCGTTGAACTTTGCAAATCACTACGTTAGACTTGTGTGTTGAGTGGCTGGCAGTCCGTGACGCAGCTAGTGCGTGTAAATGACCAAACAAAACAACAAAAGACAATATTTGTTTGAAACCTGCATATGTACCTCCCCGCCATTAAGATTAACCACCCGATTGACCACCTTCCAAATAAACTGTAATTATTTCAAAAAACTATTGGCAGTACAAGCCCTGAGTTAAAATTGAATGGAAATAAACTACCTCAAACTGAAATGTTTGTCACTGGGTATGCGTATGCCTATGCGCCGTTATCCTGCAACAATAACGGAGCATGTATAACTGCAGTGCAAAAAGTTGTTCACTCTGTATTGAAGAAGCGTGGTGAACGTGATGAACGTAATGGTGAACGTGTATTCGGAGCGTGGTGTGATCGAGATCAGCAACCCGAAGGCGCCCGATGAACCACCGAGACAATTCACATTCGATGCTGTCTATGACTGTGAGTGAGTGTGTCGTTGTATTGTGTGTGCGCGCCTCTGCCCCTCTTTGTGGGTCTACTATCACAAAACCTTACACTCACGTGAAATCACAACAGTTTAATGCGACATTTTGCCAACTTGTAACAACGTTGCCACTAAATTTGCAGTTCGCCACAAGAGGACGTTTACAACGAGACCGTTCGTCCGCTGGTTGATTGTATGCTTGGTGGATTCAATGGCACCGTTTTTGCCTCGATTTCGGACTCGTGCGACACATACTTGATGATGACATGGTGCGTTTGGTGATGTATCACACCTTTCATGAGCAGCAGTGAAGTCAGGTGTGCATACTGTATGGCATTGGAGCTTCTTTCCAGATTTATGCGGTGTTTACCTGTAGCTCAGCAAAGTTGTTTCGATTTGAATGAAGGCCCTAAAACAAGATTAGGGCCCTTCAAAAATTGGGCCCTTATACCTAACCTTGTCGAACAATACGATAATAAAAGGCCGAATGAGCATTTGCCTTGACACACCACAGGACAACCGAAGCAGTAGGATCTTCATTTAGATGCCCCTTCATTTACAATGCTCATGCACACGGCGCGCTAATACTTTTACTTTGCAATTCAGTCACACAACACTCATCATTCTATTTGCCACCCAGAATTTGATCCAAGCGCGTCCGCATCGTGTCGGTTTCCGCGGCACGACTCGATACGCCAGCATCCGCGTGCACAATCGTTGGGATCCGGGCCGGGCTGACGATCTGATGGCTCTGTTCTACAGTTTGATCGAAATCACAAATGGGTAAGAAACTTATACATTTGTGCAGCACTCGATGTTTTGAACTTGTGGCTTGTGTTGGCACAAAACTGCCGCTCGAGGTGCATTCGCACTGATGAAGATCTAGTGCCCGTCTCTGAAAACAGGATCGAACGGGTAACCAAAAACATGCTACACCAATTCTAAACTTTCCGACACTTGCTGTCACAGCGGTCTGCCATGGCGTCACATCCGTACGGGCGACGAGACAAAAGCGATGAAACAACAATACCACGACAGTCCCATACAAATGCATTCTCTCTGCCAACGTCTGCCCGCACAGATACCGGTGATGTTTCACTCGGAATTTGCTAAATAGCGTAAAAGGCATTTTTTTGAAAAGCTCAATCCATTTTTCAGCAAATCGAACGATTGTTGTCGTCGACTCGATACGAAGACCAACCGGACTACGAGAAAATACTGCAGCTTGTCGAACAGGTAAATTTAGTATTTTAACACATTCAGAATTTTCATGTTTTGCTTTATTCTGTATTTAAATTTCATATTCTCAAAATTCTAGGCGATTACCTCGGCTGGCTGCAAACGCGATGATCCGTATGATTGGGAGATTTAGATTGAATGAATTACCAGAAACAATTATACCTACAGATACATGATCCGAAAGAATTTGAAACAGAATTTCCAAATATCAGCTGTTGTCTCATGTAAGATTGACATCATCGATTAAAAACTTGGATTACCGATCAATGATTACAGCCAGGGCTGTTTCAAAAAAGTGGTTAATTAAAATTTTTTTTGAAACTCAGGATTTGTTTTTTTAATAAAAAAGTCGCCCAAAATGGGGTGAAATGTCCATAAATTGCCTTTTTTGAGGCAAAAAATTGGCACGTTTTGTCGCCATCAATAGACTCCTTCATTCGTGTCGAGCCTTGGACGTACAGCGAGCATACCGGGATGAATTCGTGCATTCCGCAATGCCGAATGCAGATTCATATGCGGAATTCGGGCTAATGGAGTTCGTTATAATGGAAATGCACTACCGACGGGTTCGATGTGTCCGAACCACGTCAATTATAATGGGTCATGTTAGTATGTGATCCAAGATAAAAATGAATAAACTAAAACTAACTGAACTGAATGCATCCAAGTCGACTGAACCACTAATCTGATTATGTCACACGCTAATTCGTATATTTGCAATCAGCACAATCGTGCCCAATATTGGGTGCAGGATTGATTTGGGGGCTGTGTGCAATTCACATTGTTATATCGATCGTCCCTGCTTTTTCTCTTCACCATTCACTGCCATGAGTTCCCGTGTCGCTATAAACTCGCATTACTAGTACATTACCTAAACCCTGCACATTACTAGAGTGGGGAATTCTATAAATAGCATTCCTTTATTGTATTTCATTCATTCCATACCTTGTACCGAAGATTGGCAAGGACAGTGAGAGAAGAAGAATTTTGAAGTGTAGATGGTAATGTGATGCAAGCCACACGATGAAAAAAGGATGTTACGGATATTTTAAAACAGTTGAATTAACACTAATCTGTGATCTGTGATAAGCGCGTTATGCAGTGACCCATGAAATGTCATTTAAACCCGTCATTTTCTCCCCAAAACCACTTGTCCTAGGCTCCCTGGCGGGGGGAGGAGTGGGGAATTCTATAAATAGCATTCCTTTATTGTATTTCATTCATTCCATACCTTATACCGAAGATAATCAACCATCTATACTTCAACTCTAGTCATCACGATCTCACAATTTGGCTAATTTTGGAAAAACACCGAAAACCGATCTCGTGAGCAGCAGCCGAATTTCGACCCAGATGCAAAGCAAAACTTGGATCGAATTTTGATCATGCACAAATCCCATCTAAACGAAAACACACTGAACCCGCCAACCTAAAATATCAGTATGAGCGATCCAGAACAACAGCAGTGTGTGCGCATCAGCCGTCGCTGCGGTGCCACCGACCAGTGTCCATGTGCGTTTCTTTCATTTTTTTACTTTGATGCATTATAATGAGCAAAATACCACATGCCGTGCGTGAATTACCATTACGATCCTTTACAGTTGGAACGGCTCCCGATTACCACCTGCAACCTATTCAGGGCCCGTTCGGCGGTAAGTGGCAACAGTACATCGACGAATGCTGCAACACCACGAATTGGGTGCAGAACAGCTCGTATGGAGACACAATCTACGCTGTGTGCGCACTGTGTCAATTGCTCCATCACGTCGGTTTACTTTGATTGGGCCTTTCACACGTGTGCCAATACGAACATAACGATATTTCACCATCACATTGTAGAAATCGCCAGCGGCTCAACGCCAGGTTGGCAAGTTTCCACATCTGACAGTCGCGGCGTTCCATGATGAACAAGGCCATGAATATTGGACGACCAAAACGAACCCAGCCTCAATCCCACATCCGCTGTGCTCGGTCGACTTGACATCGATCGGCGTGTCGAAAACAAGAAAGAAACACGAGAAGGACGCGTCGGCAATGTGCAAAAAGTACATGTGGACCAACGTAAGTTACAGTTTGGATTTTCAAAACGCTATTCGTCAAGCACAAAACGGACAAGCACAAGTGCTTGTTGCTTGCGCAGGACGAATTGGTGGCGATGCCGGTCAAACATGAAACACCAATCCCTTCGTTGTTTGGTGAGAAGCAAATGATTGTAAAGCCATCGGACATCAGGTGAGTGAATTTGCCTTGCCGCAACTGATCAACAAACGCACACTCAAACGCCGCGCAGCTGGCCGCCTACGCCGCCATCGGCAGGAACAGACTCAGGTTCAAGCAACAACAACAACAACAACAACAACAACAACAACAACAACAACAACAACAACAACAACAACAACAACAACAGCAACAACAACAACAACAACAACAACAATAACAACAACAACGACAACACCAACAACAGCAACAGCTCGATCGACGAAACGCACCAAATGCAAGTATGAACGTTTGCATATTTGAGCATAAGCTTGACCAGTTTTTGCTGTACGCCACATTGCATAATGGCGACATCAAGATCGAAGTGTTCGACGGATATATTTCCTTGGCTGAATTGCCCCGTCCACTGCAGTTCCCAATTACAGCCGAGGCCATCCAAAACGTGATCGTCTCACAAATCGTCGACCATTTGGTCGAACTGACCCCGGATTCCGAACGTGCTGTGCTGATCACGACTGTGGTGCGAGGTGACCTATGGATTAAAGGCGCACGTGTGTATACTTTTTAATGATACATTCCAACAAAAACACAACGTTCCTATCACCGCTATCTTCATGCATTACAGCTGGTACCAAACATCAACTGACCAGTATCACACTGAAGGCCTTTGTAAATGGCAATCGAATGGTGATCCGCGAAATTGGTGGACGTGTTCCGATCATGATTGGACAAGGCATCAAAACGCGCTTCTACATGTGACCGAATTCAAGAAACAAGAAAAGAAATACATATATGCAGACAATACTTTTGGGAGAACCTTGTCAAACGCGTTGCCTGATCCGTAAAGAAGCGCACGCAGCTCGGGCAGCCAGCTGAGTTTCGTTGAACTTTGCAAATCACTACGTTAGACTTGTGTGTTGAGTGGCTGGCAGTCCGTGACGCAGCTAGTGCGTGTAAATGACCAAACAAAACAACAAAAGACAATATTTGTTTGAAACCTGCATATGTACAGTACCTCCCCGCCATTAAGATTAACCACCCGATTGACCACCTTCCATATAAACTGTAATTATTTCAAAAATTATTGGCAGTACAAGCCCTGAGTTTAAACTGAATGGAAATAAACTATAAAATTTGGATTATCGATCAGTGATTACAGCACGTATGTGTGATACTTAGCTTGATAACGTTATCATTGCAGAAGTGGTTTATTGAAAGGTTGCTGTGGTTCTTTGCACTCATGTATTTTCGAGAATAAAAACTGATTCCTGAATACTAAGGGATATTTTTATTTTATTGATAATATTAATTGTGCAATAAATTCTGGCAATCATGTAGAACATTTTGATTGTACAAAATAACAATAAACACTAATATGATAATGAATTCTCGCCCACACAACTCGTCAGGCGCAGCATAGAAACAGTCATGTGTCAATGTCGGATAAAAATGCACTGCCAAATATCGGACGGTCAAACTAATTGTGAATTTTGGCAAAAAATGTGCACTGTCAAGGGGGCAAGATACCCTGGATGGTCTGGAATATAAATGCCAAAGTAAGTTCTGATGTCAAGTTGATTACCACAACGCGATCACGACGTGCAATAGAATCCTGATGAGAAACAGCCACAACAACAGAGTGGTGAACAATTGGTAGTAGGGCGATAGATCGACCATCAATGCATGGCGATTTCTGCGATAATTTCGATTATATCGATTTTGAGCCATAATCATGGGCGAATGGTCAATTTCTGACTCCGAGGTCGATCGACAAGCACACGATCGATAACGGCGATTAGCATATCGATTGTTGTGATTGCGTCTTTGATTTCGCGTCGACGCCGTGTTGCGAACGCGTTTCAGTCGGTTCGCATCATTCATCGACTGGCTGTTCGCTCGTCGATCACGACCGAACAATCGCAATCTGGAGAGAACATCAGGATCGATCGATGATGTGGTGCTGGTGGACATGAATGAGCTAAACATTGATTGGCACGTTGATTGATTCATGTGATCGTGATTGCTGATCGATATCGGTGATCGGCGACGGTCTTCATTTGATATCGAAATCGATTGATTGAGAGAAACACCGCCGATCAGATCAGAATGCGATGGAATGTTGTTGTTGTCAATGTTGAGCGAGGCAATCAAATCGGGCAATGGCTGTTGGCAAGTGGGATGTGACTGGGTGGAGGTCGACGGTGATTGGAATATCATGTGATGATGCGTTGAATTGTAGCTGTCGTCCAGAAACTCGACTGTTGTTGACACGCACATTTGGTGGTCTGAAATTGATGTTGGAGTGATTTGGGACTTTAGTTACAGTATCCATGACAGGAAATTGTCTGTTTCGCACAAGCACAAACGATACCACGGTGTTTCATAGCTGAGCTCAGACGCAGTAGTGCTAGTCAGTGGTTCAGAGTGCTATTTCGATGTTCATATCCCCAAGGTGCCCATGCTTGCCGGATCGATTGTGCATATTCAATGCCAGCACTCACATGAATCGTCCATAGCGACTGCAGTGCAACATTCATCCGTTATCGACAGTGGACTGGCGTTCATTTTGGGCCGACGAGACCACGAGCTTTTGGGTAGATTTTGTTGCTGCTTGCTGCTGCTGCTGTTGTGTTGCGTTGTTGTGGCGTTGTGCGGGCGGCACGCGCGTTTTTTGAACCGGTCATCGGGCGAATTTGCGATTTCGGCAATCGCTTGTTGTTGCTATTTATGTCCGTACTTGTCTGTGTTGCACCACCGGTGTCGGCGGGTAACTGGCGATTTATTGTGGCCACTCGTGACGCATCAATCAATAATGTTCGCTCTTTCGTCTCTTCTTCGTGCATCGCCTCGTCGATGGCATCCTACACGCAGAAAATATAGCTCAGATCTATGTATTTTTACCAAAGTTTTCACAAGTGGTAACGAGGAGTCACAAAGCTGTCTAACAACGGCAAATTTGATTAATGCCAGCATCTCTGTGTGTATTCGGTCTGGTGGACGTGACTTTTTAACCCTGCCCTCAAGCGGGCATGCTCGCGCAATGAAGTTTATCACTGGGCTTGAACTTGGACAATATACAGCTCAATTTTTGTGAAGGCCAAAATCAGATCTGCAAGATGCCTATGTCAGCATATTATTTGTTTGCCTCATAAATATAGCGCATCCGCACTGACGAACACCTGGTGCACCGTCCGTATATGGTGTCGATAGTAATGGCAACCGAAACAGATTGATCTACATACCTGCAAATTCGGTGCAATATCGGGCGCGACGTACTCCCTGGTGTTCTTCTCGGGCATGTCCAATGACAAAACCAGAATGTTCTCCGTTCGGAATCTCATCACCGATTCACCATCGACGGCCGTCGCTTGCAATCGGGCAAAATCGGAGATCGGACGACGAGCGCCTGGCACGGATACGGGACGCTCGCTCAGCGCTGGCAATTGTTTCGCACCTAAATTACATATGTGATTGAATAATTCAATGTGCGTTGTAGTCAAGTTCCGAATTTCCCAAAACAGCCAGCCATAACGCCTGCAGCCTTTGGCCTATGGCGAGAACTCGGAAATCAGTATGCTTCTGTTTTTGGGTGTCACATGGTCATTGACACTGACGATGACCTGGTGCACCCAGTGTCAATGAAAACAGGTCGCAATGGGCAAACAAAAATACGCTGTATAATTTACGTTGTCGATAATTATGCGCTGTACCTGTCTCGTCTTGTGCCGTTTGCGATTTATCCATGGTGGTCAATGTCCAATTGTCATTATCCTCATCATACACAGCTCTTTCGATAACACGATCTCGTACATCGTGTGGCACAAAGTTTTCGATAATCAGCAATCTGAACCAAATGTGAAATTCTGTATTTTTAGGTAAGTTTCTGTTTTGACGGCGTAAAACTGGGCAACTGACTTTAATTTCAGTTCTTTCGTCAATTCCGTCAAATTGTTTTCCAGGTCCTGTCGCTCGCTCGAGTGTTCCGACGCCAGATCACGCATTTCCGCTTTGATTTGTTGCATTTTGGCGAACATCTGAAGCAAATAATCCACGTTTCATGCACATTTTTTTAAAAATCATTTCTGTTTCCACCACGCTCACTTTTTTCAACTTCTTCGTTTTAATTTCGACTTCTTGCGCCAGCCCCTGCACACTGCTCTGAATCTCGATTGCATTTTCATCCTGATTCTCAAGCTGCTGTAGGATTTCGCGCTCTTTTTGCTGAAAGTTGTTAACGAATGCCGAACGAAATTTCTGTATATTTAACTCCTCTGTGAGTTGATACATACCTTTTGTTCAGCGAGTTCCTGCTGCTTCTTCTGCAGCGTTCGCTCCTGTTCGTTTGTGTGGTCGATAATATTCTTGCCACCACTAAGCAATTTGGACTCCATGGCCTAAAATATACAATCATCAAGTTTGCGATTGAAAAGGAGCCGAAGTGCAGGTGCGATATGAAACATCAAACAAACTTGGAGTTTTGCGGCGGCGGCAATTTTCGCTTCACGCTCTTTGTTCATACTGTCGAGTTGTTTGGCTCGCTCTTCCAATGCTTGCAGCAGTTTGCTTTTCTCCTGCAATATTTGGAAAATCTTGAATTTTTCATTTAGATGCATCATCATCAGTTGAGCGGCGCGCTTCTACCTACAGTTGCTCCATTCACAGGTGTGGTGCGCCAGGTCGCGATCAGTGCGAATGCACCGCCCTTTTTGTGCTCGCCGAGAAAAACACCACAGCTTATGTAATGATCATATCAAAGTTTGTCATATTATTTATTGAAACACAAATCCAAAGTTAGTGCACATGCCCACCTCAGCAATGATGCTGCTGTTTTGCATGATCGATTCCCTTTCAGCAGCCAATCGCGCTTGTTGCTCGGCTATCACATCTTCGTCCGTGGCTTCCTCTGGCTCATCGTTTTCTGCAATGGGTCAAACTGACTGATATTTCATTGAACGTTTTGTTGTTGTTGGCACAGTGGACGGCATCGAACTTGATAAACAGTCCGGATAAGGCTTGCAAAACGGCGTTGCCGAGATTTATTGCCGACGCAACTATAATGTGGAGCAGAGTAAAAAGTTGTCCTCGAACACCTCGAAGATCTGGGCTCACAATTGGTAATACGAACGGCAGTAATTTCGAATTGCAGCAAAAATCACACCGACGACGATCATGGCAGGACTGATGCGATCAACAAGTGTGACGCAGTTCACTATTTGATAATGAACACATTCTTCTATAGTAAATTTCCAAATTCGCTGCCGCACAATAAAGTACGCCCCATAGTTAATGTCAGGTTCTGAACCCGAAAATCAACTTCTGAAACATTCGGGCATCCAACCCACACGCAGCTTGCCAGCCAGCCAGGCAGCTGCGCGCAATGTTTCAGAACCGCGCATGGTTAGCGTTCGGGTTCATAACTTGACATTAACTATGGGGCGTATTTTACTGTGCGGCAGCGAATTTGGAAATTTACTATACCTTCAGTGATACTCTCTCCCGATTCCCCGACTCGAACTCGCCCACGTCTGCGACGTCTAGCCGTACCCGAGCGACGACCTTTGCTCGCAACCATTGATTTCAATCTAAAATCATGAATAAAAACTCAATTCGAATCGCACATTTAATGTGAGAGTATTACCGGCAGTTTTGTGAAAATTGCAATTTTGACCAGCGTAAACGTTTTTTGAGGAACTTCTACACTGCGGGCAAATTTTTAATTCTCCCAAAATTACCAAAAAGTAAAGTGGCCGGGACAACATCAACTCTGAGACCTGCAAAGTGCGTTGATGTTAAGGCAGATGTTTCAAGGCCGATTGCGTATCTGCATAAATCCAGTACCTCATGATTTCCTCCTGGAATTCTCGCAACAGCGCGTCTTTCGGATCCTCATTGATTCGCGGTTTATTCTTGATGTTCTTGGCTCGATTGGCATATCTCAATGTCGACGACGATTCCTCGTAATTGTACGATGCTGGACCGATGTTGGCGATCATCACCGTTTTTGCATTGCCGCCCAACGAATCTGTGTAGATAGATATTATTTGTGATGTTTCACAAAATGAGCAGCACATCGTGTTTCTTGTTTGTCCGTTTCAACCCGTTTTAGCAGCCAGGCGGTGCACCAGGTCATCATCAGAGTGAATGCATCAGATGGTCGCGACACGAGCCCAAAACAATTTGAAATTTTCATCGTGGAAATCAGAAACTTGTGTGACAAATCTGAGTGACAATCTAACAAATAAGAGGAATCTTTCTACCTTGTAACATGCGCGTCAGTTTCGAGTCCCTGTACGGAATGTGCGTGCTTTTGCCGTCGACCAACGCTGATATGACATTGCCAAGCGCGGACAGGGACAGGTTGATTTTGGTGCCCTCTTTGAATCGTTCGCCCTGTGCGTTCAATTTTCAGAATAGTGAACACGTTATTGTGGTAATTTGCAATTGAGTAATACATCCAGCGTGTGAATTGTAAAGCAATGTGCCCTTTGGTTGCCCGTTTCGACCTGCTCTCCCAGACGGGCGGTGCATCAGGTCATCTTCAGTGCGAATGCATCAAGTGGCCACGGCCAAAACCACTGTTTGACTAACCGACGTGCCAGCCTTTCCCTGTCGTTCACTGCCAGCCAAATCAACCATGTTCAAGCGTCCCACCCGAATATGATTCTTTCCGTCTTCACCCGGTTCGCTGCATTCAATGGTGACGATGAATATGGCATGTGATCGACTCGATTGGGCATTCATGTCGGTCGCACTGAACGTTAGAATCGCAGTTTTTTGTTCAATTAACCCATTTCGAGTCAAATTATCATTCTCACATGCCAACTCACCCAACGCTGCGATTCTGATTGCCGACGCTCATCACGTGTTGAATCTCTTGAGCACTTTTGGTCACGAACGATGACAGATCTTTGACGTAGACACCCATGTCAGGTCGTTCCTGAATTCGCAACGATTATTCAGGAGAACAACTGTCGCGGTTGAGATGTGAATTTTAGAGTTTAGATTGGTTCCTGTTCGTTTACCCACCTTCAGTTCCAAACGCTTCGTCTGATCTTTGTGCAGAAGATCTCTGATTTCTTCCTGATAAATCTCGAGATAACTCGCACGGATCAGGTATTGTTGATTGTTTGAGCGCGCGATGAACGTGAATATTTGTTCGAATGATCGGGGAATCACACCCAGTTTTACAGCGTCGTCGCGTTTACCTGAAAGCTGTTGTTTTGCTTGAAACATCAGAAAGTATCGAACACAGCAGTGCACTGTACAGCATGACGATACTTGTTCGTGCATTTGCATTAGCAGTGAACAATCACAATGACCATGACACGCTGTTTGCACAAGTTTTGAGGCCACGTAACGGACACATATCGACAAGCGGATCACTAAAAAACGGTGGACGCATTTCACATTTTGCAGACCAAATGTGTTGGAATCAGTGGTGTCGTTGGGGGGGGGGGGGTTGGGGGGCGGTTTACCCCCCCTGGTATGGGGTATGGGAAATCGGCCGGGGGTATGGGGTATGGGAAATTTTTCACTTTTGGAACAAGCACCCCTAAGAAATGACTTTTTGACCCCGAGAAGTACCAAAATTGGCCATTTTTCGTCCAAAAATGTCAAAAATCGCTTACTACCGCAAGAAAACTCTGTTTTAAGCACTTTTTAGACCAATTTTGGCACTTTTAGAAGATTTTTGGGGTCATTTTTTTCAAAACCCCCACCCTCGGGTATGGGAAATTTTTGAGTTTTTGGAAAAACCCCCACCCTGGTATGGGAAATTTTTGATTTTTGGGGGTATGTATGGGAAATTTCCCGAAAATTGGGCTGGGTATGGGAAAATTTCGATTTCTCAACGACACCACTGGTTCGAATCACACGTCATATAGAAGTGACTAATCGTCTGTGGGATTTTCGCAAGAGTCACCTATTCATAAATGAGGAAATCAAATGGTGGCAGTACCTTCCATGGTGTACGTTTTTCCCGTGCCTGTTTGACCATAGGCAAACACGGTGCCATTGAATCCACCAAGCACACAATCAACCAGCGGACGAACGGTCTCATTGTAAACGTCCTCTTGTGTCGAACTGTAAATTTAGTGGCAACGTTGTTACAAGTTGACAAAATGACGCATTAAACTGTTGTGGTTTGACGTGAGTGTTGTTAGGTTTTGTGATGGTAGACCCACAAAGGGGCACGCACACACAAAACAACGACAGACTCACTCCCAGTCATAGACAGCATCGAATGTGAATTGTCTCGGCGGTTCGTCGGGCGTCTTCGGGTTGCTGATCTCGATCACACCACGATCCGGATACACGTCCACCATTCTGTAAAATGATGTTCATTTGCGCGTTTTTTGTGAATATAGTGTTCACAATATTTAGGGTTAAGTTTTTTCAGAACCCAAAAAAACGCTTCATACCGTTCGTGGCCTTCTGCAATTTCCTGTTCACTCATTGGCCGACATCGCACCACCACTTTCACGCATTCCGTGCTTGATTTCGGTTGCATAATTCTATTACTTAACTGGATTCGAAGCTTTATTTAAGCCCGATTTCTCAATTTTCAGGAGCGTCTTGTTCTCATGGCTGATGACTCCAGCGTGGTGATTGGTTGCTGGGAGCAACCCGGGTCAAACACAAAAGCCACATATATGAAGCACACACAGGTATGTATGACTAAGTTTTTGATCCGGCTACATCATTGATTCTGCTGCCGGAGCCTCTCTGTGCTGGAGAAAGTCGAAAACGTATACAAAACGTGCACACAGGTCGTGGCACACGCGCACACTGACACTGCACTAACCGACCGACAGCGTAGTAACGTGCATACATAGCTTAGGGGCGGACATCGAAGCCGCAACCGTGTAGCCGCATGTCAGTAAGCTGTTTGTGTGCGTGCCTGCCTGGGTACGCTGTAAGCTGCTACGTGTGGCTTATGCCCCAATTATGTGGTGTGTCTGTGTGTCTCTGCGTGTGTGTCTGTGTCTGTGAGTGTGTGTCAGCTTTATGCAGCTGCTGCTTTGCTGGTCTATTTATTGATTGTGTACTGGTGTTCTGCGCATACCAAAACTGTGGGAGCTGTGGTCAGGCTCCTGCAAAGCATTGAACTCGAGGGACGTTGCATCAGAGAAGAAAGGACATAATTAGATAAACAAGGCAAAGGAACTCAACTCCTGGGATCAATGGGTTGTCGGGTCCAGACTCACACCTCGCATCGTGATGATATCCGTACGAGTGCAAAACAGTCATCATAAATAATCATCGGAGTATGGAGCACATCATGGTAATGCTAAGCGACAACATCTGTTGCCCGAATTAATGCTTTGCTCCGAATTTTTTGATCCTCACAACTTCTTGAATACAAAACATCAAAAGCTCAAATTTGCCCACATGTTATATGGTGTGCCTGTCTAAATTCACACAAAGTGGCGTTTCCGTGCTCAGCTGATTGCGGGGAAGACTCTATTTCAAATTTAAAAAATGTTTCTTTTCTTCCCGTGCCAAAACGGGAATGAGCTCAGGCATTAAGCCGGTCCGTAAATGTTAATCTTATTTATTAAAGCTGAACAATACGCTGATAAACCCTCAACTTTTCAAACCAGCGTCTAAGACGGGTTCCAGAGCCGCCAAAAAGGCTGTAGACAGGGAATCGACTTTTCAAAATAATACGGTCGAATATAATTTCGGGGTCTTTTTGGGTTTCGGAGGTCGCTGATTTCAAAAATGACATTACATATCCTATAGCTTGTGACACGAATGCAGGGACAACGCAGAGCAAAGTGTTTGAGTTGGGTCGCTTGGCTGTGTTGGCCTGTGGGCTGCCTGCTAAGCAGACGTTGCTGCCCATCCACATGCAGTCATGAATCAACGAGGAAAAGTGTCAACAACGACCCTGTCCAGAGGTTTGCCCTGACAAACCCACCACTTCAACCTAACGTGGAGTAGCCAACGGTTTTACCCCTATGTGCCCGGGTCTAAAAAGATGATGTCGCTCATCATTCGAAAACGTGTCAGGCCTGTATAGAACCTTGCATGCCCCAAGACCATCTAATTATCAACAGGTTTAGGCTAAATGAAACAGACTAGATTTCAGTGCAGGAACTGGCTTAGATGATAATATGCTTTGCACACGTTTCTTCCAGTAAATGATCATGAGAACCACGCTGAGCGGGCGTCGGAACATTGCAACGGTTTTTTCTGCATCACGCGGTCGGACCCCATAAATGTGATGCGAAACTTCTTGTTTCTCCTCACTGTACCATCAGAGGTACATGCATGCGGCTGAACTAACTTGTTTTCGCCAGTTCTATCATCAGCACCTTATTAGGTTACGGATGTCGCATGATTCCGCAAGCCGTTTAGGCTCTTTTTTCCCAGTTTTGACTCATTATATCATCAGAAAGTGAGTGACAACTTGTGGTCACCACAACGAAGGTATACAGCCATGCCTCCGGCACCTTTTTCCTGGTATGATGAAGAAGTCGGTTCTTCAACTGCAATGTGGATGCTGCAAAAAAAATTCTCTAGTATCATTCATGAAGTGTTCATCTGGACCAGATTCTGTTTTGCCCCGAGGGAACACGTATTTCAATCTTGTGTAAACTACGTATAATCATTGGATCATGATTGGACCCCATAAACCTGACCTCCATAAACCTTCACTAAAGAACCGGAACACGTGATAAAAAAAATGAAAGAAAAAGAAAAAGTCCGATAATGAAAAAATCAGACGGAGACGGAAAGGGCATGACAAAGAACAGGTCGTCAGAACAAAAATCAACCGAACTCGGGACCGGGGGTCACTGTAGTGGCTGGGGGGGATGGGGGGGATTCCCCCCCCCCCCTAAGGGGTATCTATCTCGAGTCAACCCTTAGGGGGGGATGGGGGGGGAAGGGTATCTATCTCGAGCCGACCCCAAAGGGTATCTCGAGTAAGTAGATTTATGGTTTTCAAAGGCAAAAATAGGTGTTTTTCGACCTCGGGACCCCCAAAAATCGCGCGCTCCGCGCGCAGACACCCAAAAATGGTCATTTTAGGCCAATTTTCGGCAAAAATGTCAAAAAATACCCATTTTTAGGCCAATTTTGCAGTAAAATTGCATGCAAAAAACGGCCTTTTTTCGCCTTTTGACGGACCATAGGGGTGTCTTGGGTAGCCTCTGGGGGGTATCTCGAGTAAGTCCGAAACCTTCCCCCCCCCTAGGGTATCTTGGGTCGATTGGCCTGCCACCACACTGCCGGGGGTACACTATCTCCCCCACCGAAAAAAGACGAGCGACTGATGATAGTAAAACCTAAAATACAAGGGGGGCTGTATTTTTTCACTGACCCCTTTTAGGGGGGGCTGTATTTTTGGGGGGGCTCTATTTTTGGGGGGCTGTATTTTTTCGCTGCCCAAAATCTCAAAAAATGTTCCAAAAAATACCCCTAAAATGGAGTTCTGTCAGGGTGTTACTGGTCATTATTGAGTGTTTTTAGGTGCAGATCTTCCATAAAAGGCTTTACGTCATCATATACTCAACCAGAAACGTTGTACACAAGGTGTCTTATACAGGCAGGAACTTCACTTTACGACACCCAAGCGGGGGAATTCCAAGTTGGGGGGGGCTGTATTTTTGGGGGGGCTCTATTTTTTCATTGACCCCTTTTAGGGGGGGCTGTATTTTTTTGGGGGGGGGGCTCTATTTTTTTTGGGGGGGGGGCTCTATTTTAGGGAATACGGTACGGAAATCCACCCGACCGAGCACGCGTCCACGAGAGATAAAGCCGTTTTTCGTCTTGCCCCCCGTTATTTGATTAGGAGTTAGGACTGATGGTGATGCCGATGCCTATGCCATGCCTTAGCTTAGCCCCGAAGCCAAAGCCTAAGCCTGAAATAGAAGCCCAAGCTTAAGTATAGGACTATGCTTACCGTATTGTCGGAAATAGAACCCCCCCATTAATTGACCCCCCCCATTATTTGAACCCCCCTAAATGGCTCGAAATCAAAAATAGAACCCCCCCATTAATTGACCCCCCCATTAATAGAACCCCACCCCCAACCATAGTAGTGGCTGGGGGGGGGGTTGGGGGGGGTTACCCCCCCCTCTCAGTACTTACCTACCACAAAACCCGAGGGGGGGGGTTGGGGGGGGTTGAGTACTTACCTCTCACAACTCCAAATCATACCTCTCACAAGCAATTTTATGCCTTTTTAAGGCAAAAATCGGTGTTTTTCGACCTTATTTTCCCAAAAATCGCGCGCTCCGCGCGCAAACCCACCCATAATACCTATTTTAAGGCGATTTTCGGCGAAAATTTTGAAAAAGTACTATTTTTACCTCAATTTTTGGTCAAAATTGTATCACAAAAACGGTGTTTTTTCGGCTTTTTGGGTGACCAAAATCATACCTCTCACGCTTCCAGTCCCAACCCCGCATCATACTTACCTCCCACACATGGGCCTGCCACTACACTGCCCCCAACCTTCACCGTACCACAGATTAGTGGTATGGTAGGGCTGCGTTGTTGTGTCAAACGTTGTTTAAGCTTGCGTACACAACAGAATACAGCTTTTTAAGCATAATTGCCGCTGTTGAAGCAAGAAAATACCGAAAACAAGCCATTTTTGTGGGCATTATTAACAATGATTTTTTTCGTCGGGGGGCCAAATGAAAAATATAACCCCCCCAATAATTGACCCCCCCATAAATTGAACCCCCCCAAAATGACCCCAGTGAAAAAATAGACCCCCCGGGTTCTATTTCCGACAATACGGTAGGCACACAGAAAACGGGTGGATTTCCGTAAAATTAGTCAATCTTGAAAAAAGTGGGGGTCCGCCATCTCCCTCCCGGACCGGGATCAGGAGCAGAGGTCGCAATCGGGCCGGCCCGACCTCGGGCCGGGCCGGGCCGGGCCGGGCCGCGATTTTGGGCTTTTGGCTCGGGCCGGGCCGGGCCGGAGATTTGGAGGGTCGGGCCGGGCCGGGCCGGGCACCCCGGCCCGAAGCTTCTGAAGTGACTTATTTTACTGAAAAAGTAGGGATTTTTTTGTCAAAAATACTAAAATTTCTGACGGATTCGGCAAGCAAGTGATCAGTATTGTCTCTATCTGACGACCATTTCATGGAAAACAATGTATTTTCAACCAGTGGTGTAGCTACCCAGGCGGGGCGGCAACCTACGGTACCACCAAAAATGTGGGACGGCAACCTACCTACTGTACCGGCCGGGCTAAGGGGGAACATTGAAATTTTGAAGAAAATGTGCTCTAAAACGCTAATTTCGCGCGTAGCGCGGCGATTTATCGCCTATTTGGAGTGAAAAGTACCGATTTTATATACCATTTTGAGCCAAAAATCGCAACTTACTGTACTAGCCGCCGGGCGGCGACCTACCTAGTGTACCAGGATGGAGCGTCAACCTACCTACCTACTGTACCTAGGGGGTACCCCCACCCCCTGCAACACCATTGTTTTCAACCAAAAAAATAGGTTCAAAAAAATCGCAAAAATTATGACAAAAATTGGGTTAAAATCTGAGCCAAAAAATTCGGGCCGGGCCGGGCCGGAGATTTGGGGGTTCGGGCCGGGCCGGGCCGGAGATTTGGGGGTACGGGTCGGGCCGGGCCGGGCCGGGCCGGAGATTTGGGGGCTCGGGCCGGGCCGGGCCGGCCAAACCCGGCCCGATTGCGACCTCTGATCAGGAGCTATACAGCTACACTGAACCCAACCGACCGACACTCCACACATCTTCACTTCTGCTTCGTTCCGCTTCGCGTCGAGGTTTTGTAGCAAGTCAATCAACCATGTTCACATTTAGAGAATAAATTCACCAATCAATGTCAATGGTGAAGCAACATGCATCCGCATCCCACAGCTCAATCGACGTCAGCAAGTGAATGGACTAGATTTGCTCCATTGCCAAATGACATTCAGGTCAGTCAGTCAACAAGAACTAGGGTCTGGACAATGAGGAGGCGAAGTATTTCTTTGAGAATCGGAGCTTAACCTGGGCACTTTAAATTTAACAACTTGTCCACTGCCGTGAAGTCGTTCGGTAATGGAAGACCGGTCTTCTATCTTTTCACCAGGCTCCGTTCTATGACTGGCGAGCTGTATTATTGCGGGGCTTTTTCACTTGCCTGAATCATGAAAGGTTTGCAAAAATGGGGCATACAATGTTTAGAGACTACCGTATTGTCGGAAATAGAACCCGGGGGGGTCTATTTTTTCACTGTGGTCATTTTGGGGGGATTCAATTTATGGGGGGGGGGGGTCAATTATTGGGGGTGTTATATTTTTCATTTGGCCCCCCGACAAAAAAACCATTGTTAATAATGCCCATAAAAATGGCTTGTTTTCGGTATTTTCTAACTTCAGCAGCGGCAATTATGCTTAAAAAGCTTTATTCTGTTGTGCGCGCAAGCTTAAACAACGTTTGACACAACAACACAGCCCTACCATACCACTAATCTGTGGTACGGTGAAGGTTGGGGGGTGGGGTGGGTGGGGTTCTATTAACAGGGGGTCAATTAATGGGGGGGCTCTATTTTTGATTTCGAGCCATTCAGTGGGGGGTTCAATCAATGGGGGGTCAATTAATGGGGGGGTTCTATTTCCGACAATACGGTAACTGAAAAAACCGCTTTGTTTCCAAAAAAAGTTTTTTTCGGTGATTTATTACCGGCAATTTATTGTTCCGAGAAAATGTTTTTTGGACTGAAAATGGGAGGAAAATTTTCTTGAGGGTTCGAAGCTCGAACCTATGTTACAAGATCTTTTTGAAAAGGCCTAAAACAGCTTGACAAACGATCCTTTTTTGATGCCTGAAACACGCAGGCGGGGATTACAAACTAAGCAAAGCAAATTGCTCAAAAATGACTGTTTTTAACTTCGGAATTCCTCACTGGCTGCACGGTACTCTATTCCCCATGCAAACGCAGGAAGATGTGGCGAATCGGCAAGGATCGGCGTTCGGATCGTTGTTAGGTCGATTTTTCGGTTCTTCAAGCAGCAGTGCAGTAGCTGCACCAACGTCGACTGACACGAAGAATGCTTCTGCTTCAAGTGGTGGTGCCGACCCACGTGCGCCACTTAGATTGGACATAACGTCGGCCAATGAATCACCGTCGCCAAACGAATCACCACCCAATGGTTGGTTGGTGTTTATATGGTGTAGCAGTGCTGTGGTGGCCAGTGTTGGAGGTACTCTGGAGGGGGGATACCTATTGTACCGCGCTCGGAGAGGGGGGATACCTACTGTACCAGAGCCGATGGCCGGGGGGGGGTTATGTACCTTGGGGGGTTTGGGGGGGGGGTTAGGTTTTGGGGTGAAAATTTTTAATGTGTTTGTTATGTGTGGAATCGTGTGAAAACGTAGTATTTGCGCGCGTAGCGCGCGAATTTTGGGTATTTGAAGCAAAAACCACTGATTTTACACTAATTTTGGCCATTTTGGCCAAAAATAGGCACTTTTGAGGCAAAATCGGGGGGATACCTACTGTACCGGGGTGAAAATCGGGGGGATACCTACTGTACCATGCCAAACATCGGGGAGGGGATACCTACTGTACCAGGCGAGGGGGGATACCTACTGTACTGGGGGGGTACCCCCCCAACCCCCCCCCCCCCCCACCTCCAACACTGGTGGTGGCTACTTCTGGGTAGGTCGACGCTCCATCGTGGTACAGTAGGTAGGTCGCCGCCCCCCGGCGGGTACAGTGAGTTGCGATTTTTGGCTCAAAACGGTATAAAATCGGTATTTTTCACTCCAAATAGGCGAAAAATCGCGCGCTGCGCGCGAAATTAGCGTGTTAGAGTACGTTTTCATCAATATTTTGACATAAAAAACTTTGCTCCCCCCAAGCTCGGCCGGTACAGTAGGTAGGTTGCCGCCCGACATTTTTGGTGGTACAGTAGGTTGCCGCCTTGCCTGGGTAGCTACACCACTGGGGGCAGGTACTGTACCTTGGGACCAAAAAAGGGGGAGATACCGGTGTACAGAAGAATTTTGGGGGATCCGATTTCTTTTGGCGGGGGGAGGGGGCATGGGGGAACCTTAGGGGGAGGGAAGATACCGTACCATACTAGTCTTCGTGGGAGTTCAATTTTTGTGGGTCAAGATGTGCATAAGTCGCGCGAAGCGCACAAATTGTTGCACTTTCGGCCCATTTTTAGCCATTTTGGACCATAAAGGGCACTTCTCACTTTATTTTGAAAAAATTGGGTGGAATACCGTACCTGAGCGCGTTGGCCACGTACCGTTCCGGCGGCGAGGGGGAGACACTGTACCTTTGGGAAGGGTTCAAAGTTAGGAAGGAAGAAATGAAATTTTTTTGTTTTTTTCCAGAAAAATAGAAAACACGACATGACACACGAAATTCTCAAAAAAACTTCTTTACATTTTCGTTTCTCAATTGCAGTATCGTTGTCAGCGAGCAGCAGTACGTATCAAATCCCCCAATCCTCATCCGGTCTCGCGTCCCTCGACGGTTCGGTGCGTGTGCGTGCCCTGCCTCGGTCCACCCTGTCACAACTGTCACACAAACTCAGTGTTGTGTTCGCGCCCAATGTTAGCGGCGGAAGTGGTGGTGGAGGATTGAAGAACTATGACGAAAGTGAATTCAGACAATATTGGATGCCGGATGCCCACGGAAAAGTTGGTCCCTATTTTTGTGGCTTTGTGAATAAAAAATTACTCGCACACAGGATTGCCAAGGAGGTGTGCATGCCAGTGAAGGTCAATAAGTTTCATCCGAAAATTGTGTGTATTCCCGCGTGTTGTAAAAAAGAATTTTACATATTTCTTTACAACATTGACATTCTTGGCAACCCAAATAGTTTTTGCCTGGAATCCTCAGAATTTTTGTTCGATGATTATTTGCCAACACATTGTTTGTGTTTGCAGTGCCCTAGTTGCACACACATAGGATACTTGTCATTCACACAGGAGTGCTACGAATGCCAAGAGAAATTCACGGCCCTGCGTCGACGCCACCATTGTCGCATTTGTGGCCAGATATTCTGTTCGAAATGTTGCAATATGGAAATACCGGGTCGATTTCTCGGCTATATGGGCGATTTGCGACTGTGCAACTTCTGTGTGCAATCGGTGCAACAGTATGTGAAACAGGCGGACAACGAATTGGCAATGCTGCAGGTGAAGAGCACATAGTATGCATGTTGCAAAAATAGCTTCTTATTATTATTTTCCTAATTTTCTGGTAATGCTATGCGATATGCGAATAAGATACCGATTTTTATTCATTTTTGTTGCTGGTTTTATGTTAGATGAGAAACATTTTGAAGTGGCGCCCACTCGAACTAATTCCTGTCTCAGCATTACAGCTAGATACGGTATGAGATGCGATGCTACTTTTGCAACACTGCTGATTGATTGGCACCACATTGTGTTTGATAAATAATAGCGGTTTGCGAGTGCATTTCACGTGTCGCTGCTCAAGTTTTGTATCGTTTTTTCTCGAGAAGAACTGCGAATCCTACTTGCAGGCACTAAATTCGAAGCTTTCTGTTCAGAGGTTAATCGTTGTTATTGCAGTTGCAATCCCCGTCACGTGACCGTGCCAGCAGCGCGTTGGCCCAACCACCAACACCAACATCGACTGCTCTTGGTGAGATTGGACGTTTTGACTGTTTAGGCATACGTACATGTAAGATGCAAAACCAATTTCGAACGTGGATTTCATGGTAAACCCTCACATGATGGTTTGTTGACTTGATACACAGCTTTAGACTACTCTATCATTATAAAAATTGCTAACATTTATAAAAAACTAAATAAAACACTGCTATACACTCCTTCTTGAACTGCATGTGTAAATCAGCTGCCGCCGTAGCTGAGAGCCTCAGCCTAAGTCAACGAAAGCGTTATGCAGACTGCAGAGTGTTGCAAAAGTAACATGGATTCCTTCCCATCAATCTCCGTCGTGTTGACTATTTGCGATCGCAGCGGAATTTACGGCAATAAATTATATGCTGCTCAAAAATCATTAACCGCCGGCATAAAACCAACAGGAGAACTGAACATAAGCAAGTTCGCGAATAACCTGCCGAACCAAAATAGTGACCGTTCAACAAAATTGGCGAAATCAGCCATTTTCGCAACACCATGCTGCATACATACTAACATCAAGATTTTACCTAATTTTACAAAATGCCCAAAATGTACTATTTTTCAAATCACAGGTGTGTCCCCCATCCCACCCTCACCACTGACGAGCGTGTCAGCCACCAGTCCCACGATAGTGACCGTGTGCAGCACAAATGTACAATGGCCGGACGGGGTGGCGAGTGGTGCGAGCAATCATATCGATCCGCAAACATTGCCCAGTGAATTGTCGGTAGGTCAATTGGTCTGTTTTACTGGACTTGCCGGTCAACATGTTAAACTTTGCGATCGGGTCGAGTCTGCCCTGGTCAGCGAGGTTTTTGACTTCATGATATTTCGGGATTTGGAGATAAGCTTATTTCGACCAGCGTAAAAGGTGTTCATTTCAGGGTTCTGTCCAAATTTCACGCTGGCCTGAATTAAATTTATATCCTTGAATATAAAATGTCCTGTGACCAGATCAGGTCCGCAGCGGCAGATCCGCTCCGATCGCCGATATAATTTTTGCCAATTTACGCCATTTGTCTACCAACCAACGCTCCACGTCGCTATCCACATCTCTTATCTTGAGTTGTTTTCTTTCGTTTTTCTCCCGCACCCATCCCGGCCTAAGGTGACCCCTTTCCTTGCTTGCTCAGGTGCAAGATCTTGTGAACGGCAAGGACACGGATTCGGGCGCTGATCAACACGATCAGTTGCATTTGCAGCACGATATCGATGAATTGGAACCCGATTGGGTTCGATCGATCAATTTGGTTGGTGGTGACTGGGTGCACGGCGTTGTAGGGACGGAAATAACGTTCTAGAGTCACGGTTGAAGTGCGCGAAATAAGATATTCACTTTCCAGGCCGAACACCAAGGTCGCAATTCGCCCGTTGTGGTATCGAGACCGATGTCGTCAACAAACGGAACTCTGATCGAGTAAGTGATCAAACCAGCGAAAACACTTTTTAAGTTTCTGAAAGCTGCATTAACTTTGTTTTACTTTCACTTCTCGAAACTGCATTCCGGATCCGGATATAGGCCGTGTCCTGTCACACTGCATCTATTTTGTTTCATTATGATTACGGCGCTGACTTTGATCAACGGTAAAGCTGTTCGACGGCTGATCTTCAATGAACGACTTTGACGGTGATTTCAAATTCAGTGTTACCAATGGTGTCGTTGAGAAATCGAAATTTTCCCATACCCAGCCTAATTTTCAAGAAATTTCCCTTACATACTCCCAAAAATCAAAAATTTCCCGCACCCGAGGGTGGGGTTTTTGAAAAAAATGAGCCCAAAAATCTTCTAAAAGTGCCGAAAATTGGTCTAGAAGTGCTTAAATAAGGGTTTTCTTGCGGCAGCAAGCGAATTTTGACATTTTTGGTGGGCGAAAATGGTCAATTTTGGTACTTATCTGGGTCAAAAAGTCATTTATTAGGGGTGCTTGTTCCAAAAGTGAAAAATTTCCCATACCACGTACCCCGGGCCGATTTCCCATACCCTATACCACGGCAAACCCCCCTCCGGGCTACTCCACTCCCCCAAACAAAAATCCAAAGCACATCCCCCCTCCGCAGAGGACCCCTCTTTTTGGGGCGGGCGGCCTGCACAATGAATGATGGCGGTTGCAAGCCCTATTCTCCGCCTCATTGTCATCTCCACCCGCCAACAGCGCGGTGGTCGTGGTGCGATGCCGTCCAGCAGTGCCATGCGAATTGTGCCTTTATTCGAATCGAGTCGGTCAACCGAAGCGGTGTTGGACACGGTTGAGACCGCTGTCGAGACTGTCTGTTGTCCACATCAACGGGTCGTCGTTATTGATCAAGGTGCCATTGAATTTTTTATTGACTGATCGAAGAAGCGAGTGTTTTGAAACTCGATTGGGCTTTGGAACGTCAAATTAGTTCTCGTCAAAGATTCGCGACCGAGTTCTGCGACAACAGCTCACGCCTGACCTGAGTGCTATCAGCTTCCTGTGTACTGACAAGCACAGTCGTAATAATGATGGATAAAAACACGTGCCGCAAAATACGAGTTTTGCGCTTATTTCGTCCCTGTTTTCACATGCTGAGGGCACCGAAAAACCAGCTCAAAGATCTTATTGCCTTATGTATCCAAACGCGTTGCAGACGGCAACAGCAAGCTGTCGGCGATATCGAGTTCCACATCAATGTACGATCAAGAATTCGAACGCAACGCACGTCAGCTGTTGACGTATTTGTTGACGCGTGAACGACTACCTGTTGATGTGTGGACTCAGGCCGTGCAGCCATTGGTCATTGACATTGCGCACACCGTCCAACCGAATGTGGGTCATCGTTGGGTGGATTTCAGGTTGATTTTTCAGGCCGCGCCGCGATACTGGGTCACAGACATTTTGTGGCTGATGATAGAAAGCAAATGGTAGTAACGCAAACGCTGCAGTTGATGTCTTTCATTATGCTTTTTTGAAAACAACCGCATGTCATCCTGTCAGGTGCGCTGTTGTCGCGATCACATGGACGCGCTCAAGTACGTGCACGTGAAGACGTCGCCAAACCGACACAACGTGATGACACGAATGGCGCGGTGGGCGCGCAGGTGTGTCACCTGACAATGAATCACACACAACCACTTTTTGTTCATAATCTGTTCATTTCAGGTGCTATTCAGCGTGACCAACGGTTCAGTAGCCGACAGTCGTATGGCGCATGATATATCCACGCCGGCAGTGTTGGTCATGAAGTGTGGCGCGCTCGAGTATGAACGTGTGCATGGCAAGTTCAGTCTGATCGATCCGGTCATATCGCAGGAAGCTGAGTACC
>JASAMV010001905.1:0-35477 GCA_030248065.1 Rhynchonema sp. JSB1_4
TGAATAAACAAACATAGATATTGTTTCTTGAAAATCATTTAAAAAGTTGAAAGTGAAGCATTTATCATACCTGTTCTTGACGATCCAATAAGCTTGATTGTCCGATGTCATACCGTAACCGACAGCCAGCACGCCGTGATCAAGACGGGTCTGCGAGCAGCGAGGTTCGACGTACACACCTGTGGACAAACAATCGAATTAAATGTTGGTCACAATCGGGAAACTTTCCAAAATGGCACCCTACACGCACCGCGTGTGTAGAGTTGGAAGCTGGAGTGTCCGGCGTCGATAGCGACCGAGATGGGGCCCGACGGTGCCCACTGCCATCTTCAGTGCTGCTTCGTCATCTTGTTTGACATCAGTCCAACCCGTCAACGTGGCTGCGTTGTTCTTTGGGTTATAACGGCAGGGACCGTCCTGATTTTTAAAGCAAGATTTGCTGTTTCAATCACAGATCACGCTAGATCATTCTGGTAACTATATGCATAGTTTGAATACTTGCTGGACACTGGACAGCATCCTTTGACTATGACTGCTATCTGAAGGTGTTTCCAACTTGTGAGGACATTTTGGCCCCATGTTCGCTCATTTCAAGCCACATCTACGTGTATACCAGTATAGCCGTGGCCCAAATTCTCCCATCGAACGTAAGCCTGTAGAACATCATCGAAATACAGCACCACTAACCCGAGCTTCATACGGGTATGACTTCTCGGTGTCGATACCATGGTTGTCCTTGATGTACTGGAATGCCTGGTCCATCCATCCACCATTGCAGCCATCGTTGCCCTGAAATTGCAAGGTGAGGTATTGTGCGCAATCACAACGGGCAGTAAATGAGAGAATACAGTGCAAACCACTTGAGTACCTGTTTGTGTGAGCAGTCCACCAGATTCTGTTCAGAGAGCGAGATCAGATCACCGGTCTTCTTGAAATGTTGACCTTCGAGCGAACCGGTCTGAAAGGAACGATGTAGAATAATTGGCATCACGTAAATTTAAAAAAAATTAAACACTAAAAAAATACTTTAGGGTGATATCACTCACGGCTGAGAAAGACCAACACGAGCCGCATTGTCCTTGGTCCTTAACGGGTGTGACGTATCCCTTGGTGCGCCAATCGATGCTGTCAGGCACATTCGTGAATGAGGGGGCCATGAAGGTGCTGCCATTGCGCGGGGCACCCACTGGCCGACGGTAGCCGTTGTATTGCTTCACGAACTCCTCCAAAGTCTGCAAACATATGCTTGTTTGATGCAAGGTCTATGTATGTAACAACCAGCAAACCACAGGGCATGATAACAGGCTCACAGCAGCAGATACTGTTTTGTGGGAGTGTGTGCGCTTCTCTGGTGATGGAATCAAACAATCTACCAATCGATCAATCAATTGTAATCAACGCGACCAACCAGATCGGCGAATTGATTCACTCCGACTTCGAATGATTCCAATCGGTTATCGAATCGTGCGTTGTGATCGTAGATGAACTTCAGGTTGTTGGCGAACACTTGTTTCCGTTGCGCCTCCTCCACCGCACTCGCGTATTGGCGTGCTGAAAACAAGGATGCTTTCGATTACTGAACTGCAGGGCAGTGGCAGATTCAGTTCTCGGCCAAGGCGGGCCAAACCCCAAAAGTCATTGTTATCAAGAGCATGTTTGATTTTTCAAAAATGGTTTTTATCCTTGCACGCGCGACAGCCAAAGTGTCGTCGAAATGGGTGTATATATCTAAAGCGTGCGATATTTGGACCACTGAAGTGTACTAGAGGGTGCCTCCGAAAGGGTGTCTCCTTCAGAGGCCATTTTGACCAAAAAGGGACCTGTATCCGTGTGGCCCCCTGGATCCGCTAGTGGTTTACTTACAGTGGTACTGCAGTTAATTGTGGGGTCAGTGCAGGAAGAGCCTGAGTTCTGGCAAACTCACAATAGTCCTTTTTGAACTGTTCAAACTGCGATGTGATATAGGCGTCATCAATGGGCGCTGCAGTGGCGTAGGCCACAAGGGCAAACAACACGATCTTGTACATGTTAAGGGGCTGCGGGCTTGGGCTCTCAAGGGGTCGACGAGTCACTCAGATCACAATGAAGTCACGGGGGCCAGGCTGGGATGTTTTATAGACCTAAACGCTGACGTCACACTCGCTGATAACGCTGGTGGAAATGGAAGTCCTGTTGTGATTTTTTAATGACCAAAAAGTGGAATGAGACAAGATTGCCTGATACTCAAAGATCGTAATACCCTTTTCGTACCAACTTGGGCACATCACGTGGTCATCAAACAACCGTGTACGTGTCAATGATGTCCATAGATCATAACCGTGGTTTATGACGCTTTGCTTATCATTTCCTTAGTTCAATGGGATTGGGCCACACAGATTTTATCAAAATTCCAGCACGAAATTGGCGACGTCAAGTTATGGGATTGGCTGTTCGGTATCCACGACCTCGTCTGACAAAAATACTCATGTTCCTACAACATTAATGTTCCTACTGTGCTGTGTGGAAGGTTACCAAGCGCGCTCACGGTTGTTGGCCCTCCACGTTGAGAGGGCTAAAGTTTTGCCCTTTGTGATCTGGACATAAGACCTGGACACATTTGCAGAACCGTACCAGACCGATCTCGAAGTTTGATACTGCCACCCCATATAAATTGTTATCGCCTTGATTTTGTTTTGTTCAGCGCTTTGGACCAGTCATTTGACGCAATGAGCGCATGACCTTGACGTATGGGTTTCCGTGATTATGCGTCAATCATATTTTGATGTTTATCAACACTCAGCCGAAAGTTCAGCTAAACTTGACTAATAAACGATTGACATTGTGAAAGAGTCACGTTCCGTGAAGGTTTCTACATTTTGATTAAAAAACAGCAACAATGCATCAATGTATGTATGTAGGTATACTTTATGCCCTTCTCAATTTACGCACCGTCTATAGTTTCAAGCTTCTTGAGCTGAACAATTCGTTGCAAACTTTCATGTGGTGAAACCAACTTCAAGTCATGAATTGAGATACATAGCTATACATACAGCACATTAGCTCATGCAAGTCATAAGTTCTGAAATCACGCTTCTAAATTTCGGGTATACCTTGGTTAATGTGAATCGAAACAATCGTTAACATCGAAACGTTTCGAGAATACGAGCCCCTTATCACTTGGCACGAAAAGTGACAGCATGCAATAAACTGTAATGCCAAGAAGATCGTAAATCTGCGTGGGTACAACAGCACATCATCATTGTAAAAGTGAAAATGTCAAAAAATGCTGTTATGAGAAACGTGAGCATGAGTGCTGTGTGGGATTGTGCCTTGAACACAAAGAGCATTGTTTGCTTTGTAACTCAAGTGCAACTGCACCAGCACCGAACCTCATATTTTTCTCATGCTGTTTTCGGTTGCGACCGACATAAGTCATTTGAGCTTGAGTTTACATAAGTCATTTGAGCTTCCTTATCAATCATTCAGACACTTAATCGCTTCCAAAAAAATAGGGCACAAGTTTAACTCAGCAAAATAATGGGTTTAATTTTGTCATAACAACACCCGCGTTGATTGTTTTCCCGAATACCGCGTGCGTATTTTACGTCGAAATGCAGTGAACCTGCAACTGGAATGCGTATTGTTGTTTTTTAAATTTTACTTCTGTCCGAGCAGCTGGTACATTGAGCCATCTTCATGGAATGGATTGCCCAGACATCGTACACAAGCTTTTCGAGAATACAGGTCGTCGCGGAAAAAACATCACAGCCCGGAGAAATGAAAGCCAGCACAATAGGTCGTAAATACTTGCGTCGATGCCTGAGAGCAATAAAGCAGTTTAAACCAGTGATTAGATAAAAATTAGTGCTGTCAGCAAAACGCGTTTGAAGCCAACTGCTCTACAGGACAAGTCTGCATGTTGCGCAGTTCTATCTGTTTGTGCTGCAAATTTGGAAACAGCAGTTGAAGCTGTAACTCGTGGCGAAACTCCTAACATCTAGCGCCTGATCTCTGATTTAAACCAGGAATAATTCCGCTTCCTCAGACTCAGCCCCAAACTGATGACGATGTTATCATTCGATGTCAAAAGGTTTGGAAGAGAACTAAAATTTGGAATTTGTGATAAAATCAGTGCAACGCTGAACCAGAAAATGGCATCAAAGTTGTTGAAGTTCGGACTGCAAACGCTGCTTGTTGCTTCGATAGCAAAATGTGACGCCATCGTTGCAATCGTTGTCATCAGAGAACTACAATGTACCTCGTTATTCCCAAATGATATACCTATAGGACCCACAAGGCAGAAGTCAGTTTGCAAACACGACGTAAAATTTGTTTCAGCTTTTACAGACTGCAAGTTTCATGTCCGTGATAGTCAGTCTGGGCCTGTCGCAAGGCCAACCAGCTCAGCAGCTACCGTAACCCAACAACAGCGCAAGTGCACCGGTTCCAAAGAGCGTCACACCGCATCAACATCACATGTCTGACGTAAACCGACTGATAAAGAATTTGTCAAAAAGCACAAGCGCAGTAATCTTTCTTTTATTAAACTCTGATTTGTTCGAAAGTTCAACTTGATGATGGGAACTTGGGACAAAAAAACTACAGGGACATCCGTTCACACATTTCGTACGCAATTACAAACGTTCAAAAACATCAGTTCACCAAAAACAAATTCAAGTTCAAAACAGTATATCCTGACCTCGTGTACATTAATTGGATCGATTTCCAATGTGCTTGAAAAATCAAGCATTTTATTGTCGCATGTGGATATTCAAGTGCGCGATCACCAATAATTTAACCCTCAGCCGTGATTGTTTTCCGCGTTATCAGCAAGTGTGACGTCAGCGTTTAGGTCCATAAAACGTCATAGCCTTGTCCCCGTGACTTCATTGTGATCTGAGTGACTCGTCGACCCCTTGAGAGCCCAAGCCCGCAGCCCCTCAACATGTACAAGATCGTGTTGTTTGCCCTTGTGGCCTACGCCACTGCAGCGCCCATTGATGACGCCTATGTCACATCGCAGTTTGAACAGTTCAAGACCGACTATGGTGAGTTTGATTGAATTAAGACCGTGCCAAACCACAGCACCCCTATACCATAACCCTGCCCCGATTGGTGTTGTTGTTTGCAGCACGCCAATACGCGAGTGCGGTGGAGGAGGCGCAACGCAAACAAGTGTTCGCCAACAACCTCAAGTTCATCTACGATCACAACGCGCGATTCGATAATCGATTGGAATCGTTCGAAGTCGGAGTGAATCAATTTGCCGATCTGGTTGGTCCCCAGCAACTGGTTGATTGTTTGATTCACTGAGAAGTGCATACAGTTCCCCAAAACATGTGGTGCTGTTGTGGTCCCGTTATCATGCCCATTTGTGGCATTCCTCTTTAGGTGGACTGTGTGTCTCAATATTTTGCTAGACAACACTGAATCCAGAATTTTATGCCGTCTGCATTGCCTGATCTGCAAAGCACACGCGTATGTAGCGCGTCTGCTGCACTTGTGTGCCGACATGGCCATGTGTGTGTGTGCTGTGGCACACGAAGTGCGCTTTGCGGTTCAGGCAACACAACGGGCACAAATTCTGCATCAGTTGTTGTCGGACTACAGAAGTTGACAACTAATCGAACAAGTCCCTGTTTGCAGACCTTGGAGGAGTTTGTGAAGCAATATAATGGCTTCCGTATGCCAGTTGGTGCCCCGCGCAATGGCAGCACCTTCATGACCCCCTCATTTGTCGATGTGCCTGACAGCGTGGACTGGCGCACCAAGGGATACGTCACACCCGTTAAAGACCAAGGACAATGCGGCTCGTGTTGGTCGTTTTCAACCGTGAGGCAATTTTTTTCAACGCTGAATTGAAACAAAAACTTTGATTTTTTTTATTTTGATGCGGTTTTCAGACCGGTTCGCTCGAAGGTCAACATTTCAAGAAGACCGGTGATCTAATCTCGCTCTCCGAACAGAATCTGGTGGACTGCTCACGCAAACAGGTACCCATCGCGTAGTTTGCACTGTATTCTCCCATTTACTGCCCGATGTGATTGCGCACAGTAACTCACCTTGAAAAATCAGGGCAACGAAGGCTGCAATGGTGGATGGATGGACCAGGCATTCCAGTACATCAAGGACAACCATGGTATCGACACCGAGAAGTCATACCCGTATGAAGCTCGGGTGAGTCACGAAGCTTCGTTTGCAATCTCTGTGAAACATCAGCCAGTCTGTGGTAACTGGTTGATGTTTCACCAGTATGTGACGTACGTTGCACAACTTAAAACGCATTTCAGGACGGTCCCTGCCGTTATAACCCGAAGAACAGCGCAGCGACGTTGACGGGTTGGACTGATGTCAAACAAGATGACGAAGCAGCATTGAAGGAGGCCGTGGCCACCGTCGGGCCGATCTCGGTCGCCATTGACGCTGCACACTCTAGTTTCCAGTTGTACAAGCGCGGTATGTGTGGGGAGGGAGTAATTTTGGAAATTTTCGGATAAATTTTACGGTGAATACTTGTTATTATGCTCGTCTCTACAGGTCTGTACGTCGAACCCCGCTGTTCGCAGACGCGTCTTGATCACGCAGTGTTGGCAGTCGGTTACGGTATGACATCAGATAATCAAGCCTATTGGCTCGTGAAGAACAGGTATATGTAGTAATTGTGCTGGCTTAATTTTTAACAATTTTTGTTAAGTTACACATTCGAAAACGTTCTCAACACGTTGCACCATTCAGCTGGTCCACCCGCTGGGGCAACGAAGGTTACATCATGATGGCCCGCAACCACAAGAACATGTGCGGCATTGCCACGCACGCCAGCTATCCGCTTGTATAACCAGCTGACTGGCTGATGTTTCAAATTATGTGTAATTTATATGTATACTGTTTCACCAACCCCGTTGTTTTCGAAAGGCGGCTCTCATTGGGCGAACGCGAAGTCACTCTGCTCAGATCACACGATTTTCTCTTCCTTTTGTTTTTTGTTAGTTTTGATCATCTGTGATATTTTCAGTTCAGTTTGGTTTGTACATAAACGGAATTTTAAAATGGCCATTTTGCGAAGTTTACACATTCTAACGCAAAACGCTTGGGCTAAAATCGCGTTCCCTAAAAGGTTACGCATCCAACGCAAATCTTCAATTAAAATACGTTGAAAATTCAAACTTAAGATTAGTGAAATTCTTGAGAAGTGCAAAAAAATACGTGCTGTCCAAGGATTGGCGTACGCAATTCATTACATAAACTTCTATTCCTACAGTTACAAATTACAAAAATTCAACGTCCGGCATATTCTGATTTTGCATTTCAATTTTGCATTTCGCGGCGCGTGTTGAAATTCATTTAATTGAGTGGAATATAAAGAAAAAGTAATTCAATCACCGCGCGGCCTATGTGTACGGAGCCAGTGTTTTGGCGCATTATTTTTAACATGAGATGGCGCAAAAATTAGGTTAAAACGCGGTTGCCGCCATACCTTGTGTGTTGTGTGCGTCGAGGCGTTAATTTCGGGGAAAACATAAAAAAACGACATAAAGTACAGTCATACAATAGGCGGACAGATTTAAAAAAATCGAACCCGGCGTTATAATCCATCTGATAAGGCGGCAGGCAACCATTTACACGCCAAAAGTATACAACGAAACCACGGTTGTGGTTTTCAAAACACTATGCGACCATGGTATTTTCAAAAGTGATGAAAATGGCTGAGCAGAGTCAGTGTTTAGCGATTCAGAATGCACGAAAGCGGCACAGTTGCAAAATTAACATTTTAATCCATAAAATGGCATCGCATGCATGTGTTTTTTTATTTCATTTTGTGAAACATCAGCTATTTATCATATCGATTGAACGTGAGCTCATGGTGAACTTACAAGCCAGATATGACGATTAGCGCCAGCAAGTTTAAACTGTCAACCCGGCTAGAGGATGTTTCACACAGAACAATATTGAATGTTTCTGTTATTTTCTGCTCTTCGACCAAGTGTGACTGTGATGCAGACGAAACACGCACAATACTTGCGAGAATGCGAGTGCGGAACCTGTCACGATCCAATTATGCACCGGCCGTTCACATGGAACAGCCGAATAAAAAGGGCAGGGTCGCGGGGGCCACAAAGTTCAACGCAAATCCTGTTACCATATCAATCAAACGGACATGACGTTGGTGCATCTCAGACACGGACATACCCATTTGGATGGCGTTTTGACGCGATTTGACGCCCGCATGTCATCTGTCATCGCGTAAAACAAGGCGTAAATTGGTTGGTCACACCACCGTGCCGCACTTTGTTCTGTATCGTTTTTTGCATGTGCATATCACATGCCTGTGGATTGGGATTGACAACTTAGTTTTCATTGTTGTTCATTAACATGTTTTGAACGGTCGCAGCGTTTTTTCTCAATTGTAAATTGCAACTGGAGACCATTTAGTCTGCAAATCGTAATTCTGGGAAGAAGTCATTTCCCAATCCGGAAGATTTCCGTAAATTATTGCACTGTTCCGAACAAAACTATTCAAGAGTTATTTTTTGTCATTATTTCAAGAAAATAATCCCAAAATGTCATACGAATTCTACGAAAAGCTCGCGCTGTGCAGCATCGCATTCTCGACGCTGACGGTGGTGCTGGTGACGATCAGCGTGCCCACCCTGTACAATCAGGCAAAGTACGAACACGGCGATATCGAGACGCGAGCTGGAGTATTTAGGGTACAGGGTGCTTCATAATAGTAACCGTTTGATTCTAGATTCATGCCACTGATGACTTGCCCTACTGGATGGGTATGATAACAAAATATGGCTGACTTCAAAACTCACTGGTACATATGCTGTCAGAAAGCTACGGGGCGTCCAAAAATTATAGTCTGGCCAATGAACCACTTCATTGATGTCTAACAGACGAGTTATGCTTTAATCATAACTTTTTTCTGTTCAGGACCAAGCCAACCGTCTGTGGGACAAAATCAACAATCTCCAACGTGTGGTCTATGGGGGCAATAGACGTGCAGCACGGCAGGCATTTGTCCAGCCGAGTAAGTAAGCAGTGTAAATGTTGAATTCAGCACTTTTTCTTTTAAGATTACTTAAAAAATTGCAGCCTTCATTCCAAACCCGGGCTCTGATTTCGTCCAAGTAGTAGATCTCTACAACGCCATCCCGGCCGGTCCCGCCCCTCCTGGCCAACCACTCACTCACACCGGATATGAATCGATCGGATTTGCTCAACCGATTGTTCAGGCTGCACCTGCCCCCGCGCCCGGATGCAGTAAGCGCGCTGTCAATTACGAAAAATAATTTAATTTTTTTGCCGTTCTTGTTTGAGAGCCCGCCGCATGTAGGAGTTCTCGAAGTTGGCTTAGAGAGATAGTAGTAGATTCGATCAGCAAGTTTGCCAACTTCCAAACGTCCATGTTCTGACCTTAGCACGACTTCCCGGCAAATGTTTCGACTGCCAACGTTTCGACTTGTTTTCACGGACGAGCATAGGCACCGGGTCGTCGTCATTGAGAATGCACGAACAGATACACAACGTCCCAATTTTTCAGCTTGCCCCGTTTTGGCATGTGAGCCCGGTCTTCCCGGTGAGCTCGGTTACCCCGGTCTCGATGGCACACCCGGTCGACCGGGCTATGACGGACCGGGGGGATATCCGGGCGCAGATATCATTCCCGATCAAGTGGAACTGCCGTGCACGTTGTGTCCAGGAGGACCGCCCGGGCCTAGGTACAGTACCAGTGCACCTTCTTTGGTCCAAATTCTCGAAAGCGCCACCGGGGGTGCTTAGTGGATGTTCTAATGACCAAAATTGGCGGGCCCCGATAATGTCACTATAAGGACCTGTGGCATGCAATGCAAATTAGGGCAGGCGTCAAACATCAGGTATCCATCATGCATCTGCGTTGGGAGCAATACAACATCCTTCTCAACTTTGCAGGGGCGCGCAGGGCTACCGCGGCACACCCGGCTACAAAGGACAACCGGGTCCAAAAGGCCCAGATGGACTTATTGGCCCACCCGGTGAATTGGTGGGCGATCGTGGCACGACAGGGTATCGGGGCGAGAAGGGATACAAGGGAAAGCAGGGAGAAGCTGGGGAGGATGTGAGTTTTCCTTGTAAATTTAAAAAAACTTCTCCAAACTTAATTTTCATGAACCTCTTTGCGAACTTCGTGAATATTCAGTGTACAAAAATTAAAAATTAAAATTTCGGTGCCCACCTCATGTGCACTAAACATAAAAATTTCAGTCACCGGGCGGCGAAGGTTTGCCGGGTCCAAAAGGTGGTCCGGGACCGCGAGGTCCGAAAGGGCCGCCTGGATTCCGCGGCAAACCGGCGAATGGTGGTGACCCAGGCACACATGGCAAGCCGGGACCGGAGGGCGAACCGGGACGACGTGGTCCGCCAGGACGGGAAGGACAATGGGGACCACCGGGAGAGCACGGTTGGTGATTGTGCACGATGGCACACTTTTCGGTCACCCAGTGCGGTCACGTTTTCTAGGTCCATCCGGTGGCTACTGTCCCTCCGATTGTGGCACACGCGAATTCATCATGCCATCTCGACTGATCGATCGAATAGGTGGGGGTCGTGACCAAGATGGATACGGTTATGATCCGTCGGGGGTGTTGGGCAGAGAGGGGCACGCCCCGGGACGACCCTACACTGAGCGGTAGAATGTGTGATCACGTATTGAGTTTGTGAAAGGAATACGTAGAACTTTAGGCTTCCCAGGGTTCGTGAGTTTTCCGACATATCCTGTGTGTAGAAATTGTAGATTGTTGACTTAGTAATTAAATTATCTTCTATAATTATTACATTCCCAATAACTTTGTCATTCCTTTATGCACCAGACATGACTATCATTGTGCAATGTGTTAAAAAACTGATATTTTTGCGCCATATGTTGAAAATTTGGTTGTTTGAGGTCAACGGCAAGAAACTAATGGTCACAAACTCCTGAAATGGAAACATGCTGTGGTAATGCATAAACGATGTTTCGAAACTGACATATTTAGATTCCCGGCAAAGCGGCCTGTGAATTGTGAAACAGTGTAGATTAAACTGGCCAACACATGATGCAGATTGCAGAGCAATAAAAACTGTCTGTTGGTGCACAACGACACGGAACAGTTGCTTGATCCGACGGTTCTGTACCAGGGCTACGGGCCGGTTTGAGTGGTATCAGTACACCAACCCAGTGGTTTGCTGATGCAAAAAATCAAATGCATCAGATAACGTAAAGTCGGTCCAGCACACGAACGCTCCCCTCACAAAAAAGCTATGTTTGGTTTGGTATTGATACCACACCAGCCTTGTGCCTTTCCCAACGCAGGCCTCAGTTTTATTCCGAGGCCTGCTGTTGTCATGCCGACTCCGTTTTGCATTGCAATTTTTTGTATTTTTTTTGCAAATATTTCACGAATGTAAAATAATCGGTGATTTTGAAAGGCGTTTTAATCGTATTCCCATATTTTCAGTCAAACTTCTCTAAATTCCAACCATCACTCAACACTTGTTCACGGATTTTCCTGAAACCTGTCCACCTATCAACATGCAGGAATTGTTGACCAAAATCGTTCTGATTCAGCTTCTCGGTGAGTTCGTTTCATATTCTTGTTTCTACATAGTTTCTTTTGCATTGAGCGCGTCACATTTCCACACACGTGACGAAAAAAACTTCGACGTTTCAGCTATTTCGCTACCTTTGTGTTTCGTGGCGAGTTTCACACCCGAAATTAAGGATATTTCCACTCGCAATGAAACATCATACGACATGGGCACCAACGCAACATCGACTTTCACTTACGATGAAGGGTCGCTACCTGATAATTTGACCATCGTTACTGATCACCGCAGTTCAACGAACAGCACTGATAGTGGTGATTCTTGGCTCGACTGGATACCGAACTGGACCCACATGCGTGAGATTGATTTTGGATCATTATGAAAATTCAGATCCGGGTTTTTTATTTGTGTGAATCCATGGTTCTGTGGTTTTGTGCTCTGGTATGGGTATGGGCTATTAGGTCAAGCTGTGAATCCTTGGTATTTAAGGTGATTCCGATGTCGTTCGGCAAGCGATCGGTTCAGTAACCCAGAGATTGCCAAATGACCAAGGCTCACGACTAATCTTGCCTGTCATCAGATAAAACCAGGTATAGCGCATTTCAGCATGCTGGCAGCGCAAACTGATCGTGGGTGCAATCGGCTTCGGCGTGTTTTTGGTCGTGTTGTTCCTTGTCATTCCCGGCGTGGTAAGCACATAAAACACTTGATTCGATTGAGTGATTTAAATTTTTTGCAATCGAAATATTGTAAAGTGTGTTTTCTGGTCGCCCGTTTCGGCACTGGTTGAACATGCGCACTGCACTACGTGCTGGGCAGAAGTGAAATCTCGATAACTCAGTCCTGTAGAGGGACGAGTCACCAAGCCTGACAGTGCGCAAAATTTTGGATCTTTTTGCCACGTAATCTGGCGCTATCACACTGAATATGACTTGATGCCACACGCTCTGAAAAGATACAGTGTCTACTAGATGCCCCAGAAATGGGCAGCCAAAGACACACCGTGTAAAATACATATTATGATACACTGGGGGTATTGTATACAAACCACATGGCACCAAAAACAGTCCCTTTCCAGATCATGTGCTTGGGTTTCACCCTCGACGGTATCAGCGCTGGTTCGTGTGGCGCAACGATGATGTCATGGGCGTGGACTGAGGGTTACTGCATGTGCTTGGTCAGCTGCATGCAAAGCATCGGCGCCACTGGATGTCTTTGTGGTCGGTTAGGGGATGTGAGACATAAAACACTCTGAGGAATTCCAAACCGACGAGGGCCTTGTGAGAAACATCAACTGTAGACAACAACAACAGTAGAACCATCTGCACCGGATTTCCACATTTTTGTTCCAGGACATTGATTCGTTTGGACTGTCACGTGTACGTACTATTTGTTTCAAAGTCCCATCTCCACGCAGCTAATATTCCAGCGCCGCTACTCTCGCTCTCCATTTCGCTTCTCATCGGATTTGCCGCCAGCTTTGCTGTCAACTGCGAGCTTTGAACATGCGGCGCAGGGCAAATCAGTGCTTTTGTGCATTATGATCTGGAAATCATTTCTCAACAGTGAATCTCCATAGTGAATTAGCGCTTGATATCTCTATTCTAGCAATATTTTGTTTCTTTCTATCGTAAAGGACTATTCCCATCGTGAAATTATATTTTTTTGAAAAATTTATTAGACCATTGTTGTCATGAACTTGTTTATTACTCCGTTGCACGGAAAATCGTTGCGTTCCGTGACATTTTCACCTCCTATATACATTTTGTGACGTTTTCGGGTCAGTCGTGGTCTTGATATGCCGTCGGTTTTGTTTATCACTTTTTACTCAGTTCCCATCGTACAATGCTGTTTCGTTATCAAATGCGTTGGCGTCTAACAATTTGAAGGTGCAATAAAACAGGACTGCTCTATCAGTAATTTTCCAGTTACACGGCCGGACAGAGTCTTCAAAAATTACATAAAAGCACATGACATTGAAACTAAAATAGATTACAAAGAAAAGCAGCGTGGTAAAAATGCCGAATTGCACCTGCCCCCCAGCGCCACCGGACTTCAGCGCTGGACAGTATTTTCGAGGTAAACAGCTGTCTTCTGATAATATTAACGATGCGAGCAACGGATTTGGAACAATAGCGGTGTCTTGCCATAGTTATATCGCTATGTCTTGATGGGGTGCGTTCTCAATGACGATGACCTGCCGATCACCTGTACGCCGACCCAAGCATGAATTTAACCGAACTAAAATGGCCTGAAATTTCCCGGCATTTGTTCGATAAAACATTCGGAAGCGCCGAAAACATGAGACAAGATGGTATAGCGGTCCCAGTTTTCAGATCTGGCGTCGAACGCTCCCGGCGTGATCGCAGTGACCGTGGTGGCAACGGTGGTCGCAGTGTTGACAATCGTACTGTTTGTGTTCCAGCAGTACATGTTGGTCAAATATGTCGAACTCGACGTACGACGCTCACTGATGACACGATTGGTGTTGACATTCCCGGTTGGTTCGTTGTCGAGTCTGTCCTTGTATGATGCACCATGGTGATAATGATCAGGGACTCACCACAAATAATGAAACATTGTGTACACGGGAGATTGTAAATTGGTGTCGGCGGAACTGTCAACCACCTTATGTTGTTGCGACGGTCCACCCGTTATTACAGTGCTGGCAGCCTTGTTATCATGCCTAATCTGTAGGCATCCAATGGCTGCATCCAACGAATGATTTAACGTTCAGGTGATCAGTTTCTGCAGCGCCGTCGCCATTCTCATTCCGGCGTCGACCGGACTCATGAAGATCGTCATACCGGCGTTAGTTCACATACAGTTTGTCTGAGAATAACTGGTCAAAATCAGTGTGATCAGTAAATCTGGAAATGTCCTCATTATAAAATGATCACATCACATGACCAAGGCACCAAATTTGTTTCGAGACAGGGTCACCCCTATTCGAGACAGGTACCTGATGATGACCCTGGTTGCATTCAAAGAGATGGTGCGTCATTTATTCGGCGAGGACGCAGGCACAATGGTCGAGAAGCTACAACAGGCCAAAGTCAAAATCGTGCTACACACGCGGCCTATCTGCTGTTTCGTCTGTTTGCCCGAGTTGGAGCCCACTGTGTCAGTTAGAGGGCTGCTGGAATTTTTTTATAAATGAATTCGAAATTCAGAAAATATTTTTAATTCTAATTCCAGTGGTTCACTTCGTTTGATCACCGTGCTCATCTACCAGGCAGCATTCATCCAAGCCGGCATTGCATTCATCGCTTTCGTGTTCTACATCAACTACAATGAACCGACAGGAAAAATGGGAACTATCGTTCGTTTTTTATTTTATTAATTTATTTTATTATTAGTCTATACAATTGCCTTCATTTGAATAGAAAAAATGATATTTTTCTGATGAGCTACATGTATGCAGGCCAATAACTTGGTAAACGTCATCAAACTGGTGTCAACGCTGATCGCCATGGTTGGGGTATTCATTCTGACCGGATTAACAGAAAAGGTTGGTGTGCGAAGTTGTAAAATCTTCAACTCCGAACCAGATTCGTTAGTTCTGCTTCCAATCAATAATCGATTCCGCCTCTCATTGTGCCAAAACAAACAGCTCAATTCAAGCCCATGTGTTTCAATATCAACATCAGTTCAGGTCAAACACCTGGCAGACTGGGATAATCAACGTTTTGCACCCACTAGATTTTTATTGGCACAGAATTTTGCGATGCAACTGTTGCACCAATATTTTGACAAGCATGAAAGTTGTTCATTACGTGGAGAAAACTAACTGGCCAATGCGGAGGCGATACGTGGAAGGGGGACTACATACATACACACACAGCACGATGTGAATTGGTGTAGCAGTGTGCTTTTTGGTTGCCTGTTTCAACCTCCTTTTACAGGCTGGGGCGGCGCACCAAGTCATCGTCAGTGCGAATGCACCAACCCCAAAATTGACAGTGCTCAAATGCCGCTGCAGGTGCTGCGCAGTCACTACCGTGTCCCGTCAATGCTTCGATTGGTACAACTGTTGTTGTTTGTGGTGAACCTGCAAAGTTTGATATTCGACATGCTGGGCACATACGGGGTGATCGTTTCGGTCACGAATCTGAGGGACGAAATGACCGCATACAGTTGGTTTTGAGCCCATCAATTTCGACCAGCGTAAAGCCGGCTATCCGACATAAAATAGACAACTGTTACGCTGGTCAAAATCAGTAAATATCTTTTAAATATGATACCGCTTATAACGTTTCACCCTTTTCCAGTCTACTACATGATGGCGCAAATCTTCGAAGTTGCACTGATATCGCTATACTGCACATGGCTGTTTCGCCCGCTCAAATGTTCGTTGTACAACGACTACGACCACGCGCTGCAGCGCAGGCTGTCTAGGTCGGATTTTGAAACATCGTTCCACAAAGTGGTCAATCAATGAAGCCGTTGGTAATCAAACTCGCTGATCGGATCTGCTTTGGTCACGTGACTTTTCGTATCAACGATTATGAGCAATTTTCACCTGATGCCACGAATTTTGACCAAGCAACACAGTGACGGGATCAAGGCAGGTCCAATCCGATCGCTAAGTTCGGATCCAAGTTTTCGGCGAACAGGATGGATAATAATGCCACATATACAGTATGTCCATAGGAAATCATAAATAGCCAGAAACTGTTGATCAAAACTTGTACACGTCAGGTGTACCTGACATCGGTTATTGCAACATGAATCTCCATTTCAGATGTTTCACTAACCTAGACCTGCAGCACATGCTGGAAATGAAGGAACGCGGTATGGCGCTGGACAACGACGGTTTTCTGATGCCTGACGCAGGGGGAATCACGATTCCCGTGCGAGACAAGGACTCCAACTCTGGCACGAAAAAGAAACACCAGGACATACGAAACGGAATGCACGAAGTAAAGATGAATGCAAGTATTCACGGTTCGACCTCGGTGCCCGTGATCAAAATCACCGATTATTCCGATTAGTTCTGGTTAGCTGTGAGTCGACTTGGCCGACTAGTTTCTAACTTCCGATATTTTCTTGAAATTTTGCAAATGTCTGTTCTATCATGCATAAAAAGTTGTGCAGTCACTGTAGCAGGCATTTTATCGATTTTAACGTTTCCCAGAAAAAAGGTTTTGGGGCGTCAAACATGGAAACGCATAATTGCTGTATTTACATAGGTATGAACACCCATAATCACGCAGAAAACAGTGACAATGATCAGGATGTGTTCCGGTTTGGCGTTGTTTTCGCCCGTTTTCGTTGTTTCGCCATGTCGTTGCGTCTCAACGCATGCAGTTCATATTCAAGTATGGTGTCTTGCACTGAATGCATGCACGTCACTTTGAGATCCTCCGGCAGCAGTTTCAACTGGGACGCGACCAACAAGCCTGAATCAGCAAGGGATATTGCTTGGTAGCCTGAATTTTATTGTTTTCCTGTCTGCTTGAAAGCGATGAACTCAACAATCCACGCCCAAGCAAGCCAAGTGGCGTGTTTGGTGGACCTAGAATGACCACAATGGAAAGGTTGCAAAAATAAAAACCGCGCCAACCAAAAGCGTCCTCCCTTGTCGGATCGTAGGGCGGATGTTGACAGACGCGTTGAACGGACGAACTCGATGTTGAATCGTCGTTGTCGAGGTCGAGCGATGTGGACGGCAGCAGATCAAGTGGCTGATCCGACTCGATGCGACGTTTTGAAACGCGACCCGAACTGCAACAAGGACAGGAATTGGCAAATTGGTGTGTCATTGGTAATTGAGGGTTGTTGGGGTGACGCCAATGGTTGGATATGGATTTATAGTTGAGCAGCTTAACAGACCTGACACAACGTAAAGCATTTCGGGGATTATCCAGACTAACTAAGGTAAAAAAACTTGTGTCAACGATGTGAACCAAGCGTCCTCCCAATTTAGACTGAATATGAGCATTAAATGTGCTTGGTGTGAAACATTGCTGTTTCTCTGTTATAAAGTAACCACCAGATTATGTAGCTTTCATCGAAAACACCAGGGACCACAACTCACGCTGGCGGCAAGTCAGACAGGAATGACATGAGATGATAGAATCGCCAGGTCGGTTGTGTCTCTTCGCAGTCGGTGTCCCGACCTGAGTCGCGAAGTCGACGGCGAGTTTTGCCAAAATTATCCCGCAGGGCCTCCCACTCTTTTTTGCAATCTCAAAAATATATTTCGATAAAATGTTGGAAAGAATGTCATGAGTTATGGTCACGCACTGATCGTCCAATCGTCAGGGTTCACTGATCCGTTGATAGCCTGGTTGAGGGTGTCCCATGCGTCTTGCCTTCGTGTCATGTCCTATAATTTGATGATCCTATTTGTTTTCTTGGGTTAGTTTATTAAGTATTGTGGTTTTCAACATAAAACAGTAACGTTTTTCGACAACTGACTTTGTAATATTCGTGAGTCGAATTCCACAAACACGGTAGGTCGGCAACATAATTGATGATCTGCTCTTTTTGTTCGTCAGTTGCCACCGAACGGGTGGTTTTCTGAGAGCTTAACGACTTGAAAACTATACTTTAAAACTATAACACTAAATTTTTTGCCGAAAAACGCAAGGAAAGAAATTCCACCTACTTTTCGCCATCTTGAATCGTCCACGTCCTCGATCTTCAGCAGAGAGTCATGCCGTTCTTTGTCATCGTTCGAACTTGAACTGACAGTAACGTAAGCCATTTAAGTAGCTTTCGCATCAGTTTTGTGCATTCGACAAAATCAAATTGATAAAACTGAACTCGCACGCATTGCGTTTTCTTCCCAACTTGAGTCGAACAAACGCAATGAATGTTTCAGTCTGCAAGAGGGTCCCTTGCTGAGCACGGCAAGTTCACAACTGGTGTGCGGGTGTGCCCATGCATGTCGTAATGTATATGTTTGTGTTGTGTTCTGTGTTGGGTTCGCACATGTAATTCTCTTTATTTTTTTCTTCATCACCAGTCCATTCAATTCACCAAACAAAAGTTCACAGGTCTCGGCTTCGCGCTTGGCGTCTCCTCCAGCTGCTGAAAACAATGCAGCGTTTGCCAAGTCTGAATGTGTGCATACTGTACGTGTCGTGTGGCAATGTGGAACGAACAATAATTGAATTGAAGTTATCGGTGCGCGTGTCGTGGAGAACCCGCTTGTGTTTCTTCAACTGTAGGCCCGGCAACATCAAGAAAGGAAAATATGATTTTTGCACCGGCCAGTCGGCAGTCCCACTGCATATACAAGCTGGTCACATAGTCCGCCTACACCTCCTGCTCACGGTTCAGCGCTTTATTATTGGCATTCTCAATTTTTCTATTCATGAAAAACTATGCGTACGGTATGAATCATGTGGCCTACGTTTTTTGGACTTCAACGTTGACAATATGAAAATGATAAAAGCGACGTGTTTGAAGTGTCAAAAATGAGTTATTTTTTTACTTTATTTGCAGTGCAGCTTCAGTCAAAAGCGATTGCATAAAGTAAACACAACTTACTATAAAACGCTGTTAATTTCAAGATCAAAGTACACATTTACGAAAATATATCAATAATAAAAACATGTTTTTATCAATTAATGGTCGGTACTGCACACATAAGGAACATTAAAACTTTTGTGCCATGCAATGCATATCCCATGATGGAATGATCGGTCTGATATGTTTCCCAAAACAATGATTCCAAACCTCGATTTGATGAGAATTTGACTTAAAAAATTAAAAGAAATACATAACCGTGACCCTTTGATCCCCCACTGAACGTCATGAAAACCGGTCCGTAGATAGTTTTGAATGCTGTTTCTTTTGCGTTTGCTTCTGCTTTATGTCAACCCCTAAACACACAATGGAAAAGAAACAGATATTTTCCACCATAAAAACATAAACGGCGTGCGTTCTGCTGAGTAACATACGTACATATGTACTTTAGTCAGAACTCTTGAGAAAACTAATGTAGAAAAGCGCCTCCCGCTAAGCCTGCCAGTACAACACTTTTCGAAAATGCATGTTGCGCTTGCGCATGTACGATGGGGGGCAGGTCAATTGAACCTCGTGGGTGCGTACGACATTAATTTCCAGTTTTGAAACGATTCCGTTTCTGCCAGAAAATGCGAAAAAATCATGTGCTTTTTCTGTTGTTTTTTCTGAATTTCTGACAATCAACTTTGCAATTCTGAATGGCTTTGATTTTTTCTCTGAAAAAAGTTCATGCATAGTCAAAAGTCCATTCTTTTCACATACACATCATCGGCTGCTGCTATTTTAGTGGTCATATAATCAAGTTTGAGACACATTTTTTGGTTGTTTTCAGTTTACCGAATGCAAATTCGTTGTGGCCATCCAGCATCTGAATTTGAATAAACAATGCGGCTAAGATCACACCCACATTGATTTAGGTCAGAAGATGTGTTTCACACGCAGGGTGTGCACGGCGGCGGCGCGGCATAATTGCCGGTTTTGTGTTGATTCTTTTGCGCGGTTTTTCACATGTGTGTGTATCCATCGCAAAATGTTGTCTTTTTTATCAGCTGCAGCCAGTTTAGTTCTGCCCCGCTTTCGCAGTTTGTTTCTTAAAATCTGTTGACAAAGAGGTGTCGGAAAACTCTAGTCTTGGTGTCGGCATGTTGAGCTCAAATCAGCTTGAGAGAAAATCCAACCCAATCACATGAGAATTTATTTATGGCAACCGTGACCTGTACTAAATACCAATAAATAAATCTCTTTGTCATGCTGGTCTCAGTAGCTGTCGTATAAAATGTGGAAAGTCTCACCCGCGCAGCATGCGGTAGACCAGAAGATTTCAACATTTTATGTTGATTAAGATTTGACTGGTATTCTAGAAAAGCTAGATGCTAGATTCTAGATTTCTGGATAAGCTGCACAGGAATTGCCTTTTGCAATGAAAGGCTCTCCAAAAATGTTGATAATTCGGAAAATGATATTGGAGCGAGCAGATCACTGTTGAACACACAATATTTGTGAAAATACGGGGACATCTGCACTGGCGCGTGTAGGCGTAATCTTGTGAACGTCAAATGAGGCTAAGTTGAAGATCATCCACGTTTTTATAGTATGCAGACTCGCATAAATAATATTCGTTTTGCACATCAGACGTTATGTTTGTATTAATTCCATTCATTTTACTTCATTTTTGTACTTTTCTCACCTTGACTTTGACTTTCCCTAATGTGCGTATTCCGTTCAGTTCGATTTGACAGTTTTTAGAAAGAATCTCTCAATCTCTGTCAACTTCATTTACTTGTTCGTTGAGTAGCACGCAACAATATCACGCGGATAAGTTCTTGTCAAAAGGGGAAATGTTTTTCGAGTGCGTAACATGTCCGCATGCCATCTATAAAATACTGCCGAACACAGTTTCATGCATGCATGTGATCAGTTCAGTTCAGTACTCTCTCCCTCCTTTCACCTGCACCAGTCTGTGTGTGGCTCTACAGTAATAAAATGTGCAAAACGGTTATTGTGCGAGTGGAATTTGTGAGATGTGCGAAATCAATCCCCATTTTTATGCGCGCACGAATGTTTATGCATCGCTACTTTTATCTTCAGGTCACCCACCGCTTTCCACACACACAACGTTAATGTTGGTCTTATCTTGGCTTGCTGAAATCTGATCAGCGTTTTGAATAAAACCAGTCGTGTTCAGAAATAATGGATTTCGGAAATATAATGGCCGAAGAACGTATGATTTATCGAGTATGACAATGAAGTGAGAAAAGTAATAAAAAATGTCATTCTCCATCCAACCGTTGCTTTTGTTGGTGCTCACCTTGTCTTTGAATCTGGCACTGAGCCAACAAGATCAAGTTCGATTGCCGCCTAATCCCCAAATCGATTGGGTGGCCTGTGGTCAGTCAACGCCGTCGTACATTTGTGATCAGGATGGCATGGTTGAGGACAGGGCTGACGCTGACAGATTGGCCGAGATTATGCAGGTCAGGTGCTTGAAACATTTTCGTTTTTACCAAGCTTACATATCTCATCGGATCGGTCTTCGTGATCTGTCGATGTCTAACGCCGAGCATATGACGTGGCTAGCGCATCCGATGTGATCATCAAGTTTGACACCACTTTCTGCGCAGTAATTTTCATCAAGTCTGTGTTTGAAAATTCGATCGAAAACATGGATGCGTTATGGACAAGTCTCCCCATGAAGATCAAATCAGCTGACCTAAAATCGACCAAGGTATTAGCAAAAATGTTCAAAACCAAAGAAACAATGCCGAATAGCTTGTATTTGTAGGACGCCCAATTGATCCTGAAAGGCAAGGCGATATGCAACCAGCGCGCCGCAGATCCCAAGTTGTACGTTGTGCTGCTGAACACGACACGCGACACAAACGTGACACGGATGGCACATGCGATTAGGGACAGATACGCCACCAATGTGGTGGTTGGCTCAGATTTTTTGTGTTTCATCGTTTATTTTTTCTAGAAAATGTCATCGTTTTGGTATGGTATATTTTGATATAAATGATATATTTTTGGCCAATGGTCACCACTTTTCATCCTAATGAACCCCAACCAACTATGAAACATCAGGCAGCTATACATAATCGGTACATGCACACTACATTGAAAGAATTCCGACTTGCGCGTGAGTGACTACCTGTGGTGCCAGTTTTTGTGGCGCTCCCCGGCCACCTTGACGATGACCTGGTGCAACGCTCATAGGGTATTTTGGAATGGGGCAACCACAATAGCCACATTAATTGCACCAATTGTGTCGGAGTCCGTAGCTTGTCCAGCGAATGTTTCATTGAGCTCTTTTAGCGCAACAGTAACTCAATCTTCGCCCAACCTTTTTCAGACGAATTCCGCCTGCGACCTAACAATGTTGCTGATTTTTATCTACGATTCTCTATCAATGGATTTCATCTATTCATCTGATCTGCAAATTCCACGTGCGCGAAGTCGAAATTTCATTCAGAATTCGCCGACTCTGCTCGCAAATCTGGCTGAACAGGAGTACATCGTACTTTTGGCCGAAGCCACAAACATTGTCAATCAACTATTGCAGCCGTTGGAGACAGACTACTGGCTGATGCCCAATCCTATGAAGAATTACAGGTAAGATTGGGCCTAAGTGCGTCGTGATGTTTCAGATAATTTGCAGAGGAATTTGAAAGAAAGATTGATGCGACTGACCTCTGCGCTTTTACTGCCGGTACGTACATGCACTTTATTGGCATCCATGTCGCGAACAGCCGGGGGCGGCTTTGAACTTGGGTTGATTTGACTGGTATCAAATTATCTTAGGTGTATTACATCCATGCGTAAAACTTCACCCAACTGGTCCATGCAACACACGTGTGTGATATACAGCCAGTGCGCAAGTGACTGGCTGCTGCTTCACAGTGGTGTGCAATCAGCAAAACAATTGACTGCAAATTAAAGTCAAACCCAATCTGGACCAACGACGAGCCAGGGTCCCAGCAAAGCACATGCCGGGCCCGTGTCCATTTGGGTCACGAACCATCTGGTGTATTCGCACTGACGATGACCTGATACGCCGCCCATCTGTGAAAACAAGTCGAAACGGGCAATATTATGGTGCAATTCGCCATTCTGATTCCTCCGAAAAAAACTCCATCCCAGAGATTGCCGTCAGCCGCGTCCCGGTCATGTGTGCGACCCTGAGGGATTGTTTGACAACAATGTTATGGTCGTGTTGCGTAATTTGGTCGAATCAGCGCAGGACCGGATTTACACACGCACACCGCTGTGTGATAAAGGTCGCTGGAAGTTGCGATTAGTGATTTTTTGTTCGACTGGATAGCAATTTTTTAATCGCCGTTGTTATTGGGCATCAGCTCAGTTCTGGGCCTGGTTAGATCAGATCCAATTCTGTTGCTTTGTTGACCGGCTTATGTGTCACAGAAGGATGCTGCACCAGGTCTTCGTCAACGCGCGAATGCACAAATGATTGCTTTCAAGATTCCCAATCGGCGTATGACACCGAACGTGCCGAGCTGTTCGTCGTGTTTCTGCCTGATTTCCCCACAGCCTCAACGCGAAACATCAGCCAGTTGGTGCACAGTATCAGGGAGGTTGGTGTTGGTGTAGGAACACGTCGACTGTTGTTAAACAATGTGTGTTCGCAAAGGTAACGGCAGAGTACACACTGGGTTTTACATATGTATACAGAAGTACCCGGGACAGCAAGATGCAATCCACGCTCCGCACGCGGGTATTTCTCCTGAGACACAAGTAACATTGCTGTATTGCTGTAACAAGTACTGTACCTATACATTTCTCCGCCTGAAGCTTTGTAAATATGGACTGAACATAACTTTTCCAGCTGTATTCGTGGCACAATGAGGCGGGAGCATGCCATAACACCATCGTGCTACTGTACCTGACCAAACCCAAGCTGTTGGCAGTTGACGTGCCTCGAGCTACCGGTCTGCGCACGTTCAGTCCAAAAACGGTGCTCTTCCCGGCCAATAGCAGGACCAATGCGCTGAATTTCACCGGCGCAACACTCGAACTTGAAGAAGGGAATTATGCACGATCGATTGAGGAAGCAATTGAAACATTAGATCGTGTCAGTCGCGCTATGCGGCTGGAGGATGAGAGAATACGGAGAGAAGAGGCAGCTAAAAGAACGAGCATCATTTGGTACATTGTGCTTACTGTGGCACTCGTGTTTGTGCTCGTGGCCATATTTATTGCACTGTATTTTTTCCTGGTCAAAGGCTCGTGATTTGCATGTGTTTATGTTTTGTCTAACATCCACGAGAACCGGGGTTATTCCAACCTTGTTATTTTGCAAATCGCTGTATGAAACATTAGCTGGGCTATTGAATTGGTTGTCAGGACGATGTTTCAGACGAGGGAATAGGACTTCTTCGGCAATAGACGCGGCACTTTCTTGCGTCTTTCAAATTGCTTTTCTGCATTTTATTGCTGCTTGAACGCCTTATGTGCAGTTTGTTTGTCTGCGTTCACGTGACTTTATCCGACATAAACCCACTTTATTTGACGAGTCCCAATAAAGTTAATCGGCAAAAAACCAAGTAGTGCCAGTCCAGGAAAAAAGTTTGTGACCGTGTGCAGGTCCATAGCACGACCAGACCATCCGATAAAACTTATTTTTGTCGACATTGTGTTTTGACAGTCGTCATTCTGGCCTATTGCCGTGCCAAACCAAAACCAACACTCCCTCCCAAAAATCAGTTCACACTTTTTCAGTCCTTAAGTCGGGCCGAAATGCAATTTTCAAAGACAGACAGACGCATCAGCGCATTGCATGTAATCCGCGTCAAAGTGAAAGTGTTGTTCTTATTCATCCATCATTTAGCCAGGTAACAGTTCGATTTTTATATTCATTATCGCAAAATCGCGTCACGCGCGTGCGGGACACGTGTTGCTGAACAAAAGTGAAGGCAAAAACACGAAAATTAGGTCATACTCAAGACTGGCCAGGTTGCTCCCACTCGTGGTTAGGCAGAAACACCATAAGGTATGCAAAACGGTTTTGTTATACCCGATCGTTATGGTAAAACCACGACTTCTACGCACGCCATCAAAAACTTAGTCTGTCAATTTCGCGTGTGAACCTTATTAAGTTTGGTATCACGGCCTTTGTTGTTGGTCCTGAGACCCGTCAATGCATGCTTGAAGCCTAGGTTTTTCTGGTAGCATCTTTTTTGTCGATTCATGCACAGGCCTAGAGGTGTAGGCCCAGAGGCTGAGGACCGCGATTAGACCGGGCTTCTTGACATACTATTGGTATGAGCCAACAGTTTTGTAATTCGCGCGTCACAACAAATGCGACTATGTCCCACAACAACTTCAGATAACCAGCCCAAATGTCACTAGTGCGCTTTCTCTGGCTGTTATCGTGTTTGTGCCTACATGGACAATCCGCCCCGGTCGCCGTAGCTGGTCGACTGAGTCGCAGGAATTGTTACGGCGGACACAGACATGGGTCGGTGGTCGATATGCCGATGTTCTGGTATTATTGCGATGACGGGATATTCATCAATAAGGGATGTTTCACAACGAATAGAAAACGACTAGGATTGGGCGATAAGGATATCACTGGTTAGTAGTGACCAGGTTCAGTTTAATGTGTGCGGTAATTTTTTGAGATCATGTCCCTTGAGATTCAGGCAGCCTTAGGTAGATATGCATTACTTAGGTTGACATCCTGGTCATCAGGGATAGTCTCTCAAGGTTCTTAAAATTCCAATTTGAAGTAAATGTCGTCAGCATGGGGTGTAATACGTATATGATTAGCATATACTCTTCCTTCACAATTGGAACTAGGGTCGGAATCAAGCTTGGACCACTGACTGATCCCATCAATGAGATCGGGGCAGGTCATGTTCGTATTGCCTGATTGACGTGACTGATGTTCCTGATGAATGGTCAGATCCGATTACTAACTTTGATTCTGAAATACTGCTATTGTTAACAAAAAACACAAGAATTCCAAACTGGACGTTATTCTCTGAGATGGCATCGAAGTGCGCTGCGACGAGGACCCGGCTGGCAACATGCATCTTCGGCACACTGGCTGTGTTTGGAGGGGACAACTGCACGATGCTGAGGACACTTGGGAAGAAATCGGCACCAATTTGTGGTTCGTGAACTAGAAACGTTTCAATCTATGGTTATTTTTCAACATGCTTAATTTTTGAAACATAACTGAAGGTACCATTGCGAAAACACCGGCCGATCGCTGAAGCTGCACTTGAGCGGTTGTGTCATATCAGGAAAGAAACGCGTTCGATTAGGAGAAACGGTTAGGAAAACGGTTTCTAAATTCAATTTTTAAACCTGGGCCTTAAATCTGGATCAGTGAAATCTATTGCAGACCGTTTACGACGATGTTGTCTACAAATGTCACAACAAGACAAACGACCAGGCGGCACGTTTGGAAGCCATTGGCTGCATGCATTGGGCCAAACAGCACCCTGTGGGAAACACGTTTAATGTTGGTTCAGAATTTTTTCAAGATCTATTTTCAACTCGGCAGTTTAAAGTTGTGGCTGGATTGCAGGACGCACAATACTTTTATTCGTGCACATTATCGCACGACAGTGTGCATGCCAGCAAGCACTTGATCGGATGTGTGCATGGGGAAACGAGGATCTTTACCGGTTGGTGGGGTCCGACTTCGAGAATTCAGTGCATTGTCAACCCAAAATATACTATAATTAGTTTCATCTAAATTATTCCACGTCAAAGTTAAATTTTGTGTCCTTCAGGTGACCGTTACGAGCGCAATGGTACTGTATTTGAATGTGTTGTGTCCGGCAGCACAGCAATGCACATGCCCGTCGGGTGTGTGACTGACGGACTGGGCAGGAAGGAAATCGGGGAACGGTGGGTTACGTACATACTTGGTTGGTTTGTAAAACATCAGTGAGCCAAAGTCTATGCCTTACAATTCCGCTGTTGGTATCAAACTTGGCGATGGGTCCCCTTTGGGTCAGTCACGGGACATTCGCAATATCTTGGGTTCTATAGTGATGCCGCTAAATTTGACCAATATGCTAGATGTTGACGATTATACCATAGCTGCGAAGTTTTGCGATTTTTGGGTCATCGCTATTCTCTCTCAATTTCGTCAATGCCAAAAATCACGGGCCCCACGACATCCAGGGCTGATTCGGACTTCAATCTGTGCTTTATTTCAGTTGGACCGTCGGCCACGCGCCCTATCGTTACCAACAGCAATGTCTCCCTGATGATCAGGGTACAGCATCAACGATTGACTCGGTGGCTTGTGCCTATGTGGACGAACAGGAGAATGAGGTACGACTTTTCGCTTTTGTGTGGTTGAAACATGCTTCACGCGTTCCTTGACGACTCAGGGCGCGCATGAATGATCGACCGTGGTTTACCAGCACGGGGAAATCGTGGTTCTGTATGTCTGGTCGGAAAATTGTGACTGCTTAATGTTGTCCATCGTCGATTGCAGGTGATCATCGAAGTCGGGTGTTACGAAATCATCAATGACCAGGTGGTGGCTTGTAAACGAAGGGAAGACGACCAGATGCTCATTTACACCGTGTTCAGGTCTGATTTATTCTAAACTCAGTACATTTTTAATTTTTGGTTGAGAATTGAGAAACTAAAATTCTTCCAATTCCAGTGCGGCAGCCGAGTCACACGCGTCGGCCTTTGGCGTCCAAAAATGCGAAGCTGTCGAGCATCCCGATTATCATGCGCTGTAGATACGGGATTTCGGGTGATTGGTGATGGGATTGTATTGGATTGACAAAAAAGGCTCTGTTTCGAGTGCATTACTTTCGAGGTTTCATGTTTTGTTTCTCTCTCTCTTACTCATTCTGTCCTCATTTCTGGGGCGAACAAGAAAATCTCAGCGGATGAAATATGTATCTGCATTTTACCGTACACCAGTAAACTGTTGTAATTAGCATTTGCTCGAATTGACAAAATGTGGGTGTTGAAAATCATGATCTGAATGTTGGCTTTGAATTCTCCGTGATGATATGATGATGATGATGGTGGTGGTGGTGTGGGGCTGGATTATCGACCGGTTCCAAATATGTACTTCGATCCTTCTCCATCATAACGTCGAGATCTTTGATCGTATTCGGTATTTCGATGGTCATTTCAACGGGCAAGTCAGATTCAGTCAGTGCTTCCGCATTGCCGGGCTGTTCCTTGGCCACTTTGGCTCGCGCCTTTCTCAATCGTCGGTATTCCTGACGCGCCGACACGAACACGCCGAGAAATTGGAACTGGAACAAAATTTTTGTTTTTCTTGCATTGAGATTTCAAGAAGCGGACGTTACAAACCTGTTCGGTGATGTAGTAGAAGAAGACGCTGTGCATATGACTGCCTATGCAGATCAGCGCGATGATCAGGCCCATCAGACCGGGATTCGGCTCGAGCAACAGGAAATCACCGAAGCCGATCACGGCCGTGCTCTGAAAATCGATTGATTCCAGTTATTTTGATTTTATGAGTTGGTTATTGTGTTTGTGGTATACTTGCCTCGAATAGGAAGTAGAGACATTCGGCGTACGACCAATCCTGACCTTCTTGTTGTTCGAGCGCGTAGATCACTCCGGCCGTGCCGAGGATATAACAGCACCTGTCATTGACAATGATTGAAGAATTGATTGAGTGATTGTTATGCCTCTCTGATTGACATACCAAATGATGACAATCACGCCCATCTTGGCCAACTGCCGTCTCCATATCCTCCGACTGTGCTCGAGCGTCGTGCGAAGATTCAAACGTCGACGAGCCTGAACTTATCCAAAAATGTTAAAAAACTATCGTCCAAAAAGGGAAAAGCTGCAGGCAAACCATAGCTCCCGGGCCAGCAGTCGTTTCGATCAAACCCAATATTTCCTGGTGCTCTAGTTGTTCTTTATGGTCGCTGTCTTCGTCGACTGTCGTTGTATTTGTACTCTTTTCATCTTTTTCTGTTATATTTGTTTGTTGTTTCATCTTGTTCGGTTGTTTGTCTTGTTCCAGTGTCATTCCGGCATCGCTTTGGGTCGACTGGTCACTTTCGGAATTTTGTTGCGTCTCAGAATCGGCCAGTGACTCGTTTTTGTTCTTTTTCTTTCTATTCTTTCTCCTGCTTCTCCGTTTCGTTGATCTTGATTTCCTTCTATTCGACCAATTCTGTTTGTGTTGTCTGATTCTTGTCGTGATCGGAATGATTATATCTTTCTTGTTCGCCTGCATTCTGCGTGTAGATAAGCGGAACAGTGAAAAAAGCGCACAGTTAAAAAATATCTGACATTTTTCGCGAAAAATGTCCTTGTTGAATCAAGTAGATCGGTAGTGAGATGCGTGAAGTCGATCATGGCCGCTATGAAGATCGGCACACCGAACATGGCGTACAGGCAGGTGCAAAGTCGACCTGATAAATGTTGGATTGTGAAACATCAGCTAATCAGGCTGACAAACATAAGGATAAGCAGGACGAGCACTGACCGGTAAGTGTTTTGGTGACGGGATCCCCATATCCGATCGTTGTATAGACCGAGAATGCAAACAGCATCGCGTTCGAAAATTCGAATAACGGTCGTTGTGGTCGATAGGGTCGATTGTCGTAACATTGGCTGATGTTTCGCATTAGATTCTTGATGGTATCGTTGAAGGAAGCTGGAAGTAAATCAGAATATATTTATACATATAGTGGAACACAAATGAATGGTGAACAATTTGCTTTTATGGGCACTGGTGTCATAAGTATAAAGTGTGTACAGGCAGAAAATCGTAAGAACCTTGCTGACTGAAACTAACATGGATTCTGATTTTTGGCATCTAGCAGCATCTGGGAAACACTGGCAATCGTTTGGTCACATTCGATTTCCCACTGTTCAATCACCAATCGGTCGTTGTCGCCCTCGATGTGCCAGAACAGCACTGCACCAAACATGGTGTACATCGGTAGACCGATCACAAACACCAGATGCCAGAGACGCGTTCGTGATTGTAACTGGAATTATACTGTATGTCTTGTTAACTGATGCGTGACAGTTTGTGATACCATTACAGCCTTAGCATCGTTAGCTAGCACCATGGGCATGATAACAAGGTGCATCGAACGATAATTACTTGTGGTTGTGGTTGACGTTTGTTCTTCAATGGACTTCTGTGAACAAATAATCATTTGCAGCCCACCAACATGTCTTAGGGTGACCATTTCGAGAGCTTCTTGCACATCTGTCCGACTCGGTGCTTGTATCGACACATCTGCATGCGCTGATGACTGTGTGTCTTTGTCAGAATCGCTGAACAATTTGCCGAATTTTTTCTTCCTTAAAATTACAAACGCGGGTTTATGGCAAATTAAACATGAATTCTAACAAAAGCTATCAAACTTTTTTCGTTTTACGCTCTTGCTATTCGATTTTTGTGTCTCTTGACTCGACGGTGGTTCGATACTAGGCGGTGAATTACTTGTTTTGGAGATTGGAGTGGTCGGCTTGTCGGTTTGAATCCTGCTGGTATTAACTGGAGCTTTTTGCATCGTGATGACTAAACGGAACCAGTGGTCTTGATGGTTGATTAACCTAGAGAATTATTTTAGCGGCTGTATGAATGAAGCGAGGAAGAATGATTTTTTCAAGGAGCAAAGAAGTAGCTCATTCACCCCTTCTAATCTGTTTTCCACTGATTCGAGCATCCATAGATCAAGTAGAACTTGCCAGCGAGCAAAAGATGACTGATTGATCCCATGATTAGTGCGTGCCCAAGTGATGCGTAATGGTTGCAGTTGGATTGTTCACTAATGATCATTTCGGTCTCCATGCACCAACATTTGGCGTGCCCGCTCCGCCACCCACCGCCTCCACTTTCTCGATCTCTGGTTTTCATTTTTATCTCCGCCCACAGAGGTCGCAATCGCACGCAATCGGACCGGGTTTGGCCGGCCCGGCCCGAACCCCCAAATCTCCGGCCCGGCCCAGCCCGAATTTTTGGCTCAGCTCAGATTTTAACCCAATTTTTGTCATAATTTTTGCGATTTAATTTATCGCCGGACCGTGAACGATCTGGTGCTTGTGTACAAGGTCATTCACGGTCACATACCTGGGGTAACCAAGGAATCCTTCTTTCCATCTCGTGACACCGGCCGCCCAACCCGAGGGCACTCCCACAGTTTGTGTCGAGTCCATGGCGCGGGTGCAGACTTGTCCGGGTACTGGGCCTATCGTGTCGTGGACCTCTGGAACAGGCTCCCAGAGGACGTCGTCTCTGCTGCCTCAATTGCGGCCTTTAAAACTAAACTAAACTCACGTGGTCGAGACGTAGTTTCTTGCCACATTTCATCAAAATTCTCAGCTGTCGTTGACTGATCCCCTCAGTCACTGGGTTGCTGCTTTCAGGTCATCATCAATTTTGTTGACATCTGTTACCATCTCGTGTTCGGCATCAATCGCTGATTTATCGCCTGCCGTTGCTGTGTTGTTTGTTGTTTTTTGAATCTCTCCGGTACGTTTTGTCGTTTGATCATTCATGATTATAATTTTGTGTGCTATTTACTGATATGTCTTTTTTTAGGTGTTTGCCGGATCTCCTGAAGGTCTTTGCGTGAGCTTACAGATAAAATTTGAATTTGAATTTGAATTTTTTCAGCCTATTTTTTGGTTAAAAATTCATTGTTTTCCAATGAAAAAGTCGTCAGATAGACAAGACAAACAATACCAGTGGTGTAGCAGGGGGGGGGGTGGGGTCCCCCCTATGTACAGTAGGTTAGGTAGATTAACGCTCCATCTTGGTACATGCAGTAGGTAGGTCGCCGCCCGGCGGCTGGTACAGTAAGTTGCGATTTTTGACTCAAAATGGTATAAAATCGGTATTTTTCACTCCAAATACCGTAAAAACCTAAATACAGCCCCCCCGTAATACAGCCCCCCCAAAAAGAGGTCAGTGAATTAATAGAGCCCCCCCCGGAATAGAGCCCCCCCTAAGTAAACATCCCCTATACATTAGTATTAAGGCTTGACAGTGGTGGGCAAGTACATTTATGCACATTTGTTGTTCGTTCAGAGCACATAATACGCCTCTTATTGACGAATAGACACGAATAAATGCGATTACAAGCGAAAAAAAACATACTTTCAAACCCCCTTTTAGGGGTTTTTAGGGGTATTTCTGGGAACAATTTTTCAGGTTCGGGTCAGTGAATTAATAGAGCCCAGGGTAGTACTTGGGGGGGGGGGTGGGGGCGGGGTCCCCCCAAATTCATCTATCTATCGTCAACACTTTCTGATTTCATCTATCTATCGTCAACACTTATGGGCAAATGTATCTATCGTCAACAAATTCTGGGAACAATCTATCTATCGTCAACACATTTCGACCCAAAAATGGGTATTTTTGCCTCAAAATGGCTCAAAATCGGTATTTTTTGTCCCAAATAGGCAAAAAATCGCGCGGTACGCGCAGATTTAGTACATCTCAGTACATTTTCATTAATATTTACACATCATTACCCACTTAGTACACTATACTATGCCTTGATTTTTGGCGACCCCCCCCCCCACCATCTATCTATCGTCAACAAGTTTGGGTCGACCCCCCCCCCAGATTTCGGACTTGGGTCATCTATCTATCGTCAACACATTTCGGGTCCCAATCTATCTATCGTCAACACCCTGACTAAGTACTACACTGATAGAGCCCCCCCCCCCGGAATAGAGCCCCCCCGTAATAGAGCCCCCCCCCAAACAATGGTGTAGCTGGGGGGGGGGGGGGGGGGTCCCCCCCAGTGCTGTGGCTACTTTTGCGGGGCGGGTAGGGTACATAGGTGGAAAAAATCGGGGCGCGTCGGGGGGTCGTGTACCTGCGATTTGGGGGGGGAATCCGGTTTGGGGGGGGAGGGGGGGAAGATTTTTCGGGGCGGGTAGGGTACAACACAAATTTTTTCGCGTGCCTGTTTTTATGTACTAAAAAGTACATATATCGCGCGCAGCGCGAAATTTTTTGCACTTTTTAGGGTTTTCGGTCGAAATTTGGGCATTTTTGACCGAAAAATGGGCATTTTGGGGGTAAAAATCGGGGCGAGTAGGGTACCAGGGGCGGGGCGGGTAGGGGGGTAGGGTACAAGAGCGGGGCGGGTAGGGGGGTAGCGTACCAGGCCGGGGCGGGGTAGGGGTCCCATTGGGGGGGACCCCCCCACCCCCCCCCCCAGCCACAGCACTGGTCCCCCCCCCCTAGGTATAGTAGGTAGGTTGCCGCCCCTCACCTGGTACAGTAGGTAGGTTGCCGCCCCTCCCCTGGTACAGTAGGTAGGTTGCCGCCCACTGTAGTGGCTGGGGGGGATGGGGGGGGGGATTCCCCCCTAAGGGGTATCTATCTCGAGTCAACCCTTAGGGGGGGGGATGGGGGGGGAAGGGTATCTATCTCGAGCCGACCCCAAAGGGTATCTCGAGTAGGTAGATTTATGGTTTTCAAAGACAAAAATAGGTGTTTTTCGACCTCGGGACCCCCAAAAATCGCGCGCTCCGCGCGCAAACACCCAAAAATGGTCATTTTAGGCCAATTTTCGGCAAAAATGGCAAAAAATACCCATTTTTAGGCCAATTTTGCAGTAAAATTGCATGCAAAAAACGGCCTTTTTTCGCCTTTTGACGGACAATAGGGGCAGTGTAGTTCCTGGGGGGGGGAGGGGGGTCCCCCCCCCTAAGGTACACTAACCGCCGCGACCAAGGTACACTAGTACACTAACCGCCGCGCCAGGTACACTAACCGCCTCAATTTTTGCCCAAGATAGGCATTTTTAGGCCTAAAATGGGCATTTTTAGGCCAAAAATGGGTAATTTTTGGGTCGATGTTGTCAAAAGTCGCCAAAATACCCTTTTTATGGAGAATTTTTTCCAAAAAGGGCCAAAAATCGGTCAAATTTTCTTCCTCAAAAAGTGACTTTTTCGTGAATTTGGATCTTCCCCCCTCCCTTCCCCCCCAGGGAGGTACACTAACCGCCGCACGGAAAAAAGGGGTAGGTACACTAACCGCCGCGCCGGACCAGGAACTACACTGCATAGGGGTATCTTGGGTAGCCTCTGGGGGTCCCCTAGGGTATCTTGGGTCGATTGGCCTGCCACCACACTGTTGCCGCCCCACCTAACTTTTCACCCAAAACATTCATTTTTGGCTTAAAATTGCATAAAATTAGCATATTTGTCTGCAAATAGGCGAAAAATCGCGCGCTGCGCGCGAAATTAGTGTTTTAGGCCACATTTTCTTCAGTATTTGGACATACAAAATTTCGGTTTCCAGATGACCCCCCCAAGTGGTACGACCCCCCCCCTAGCTCGGCTGGTACAGTAGGTAGGTTGCCGCCCCGCATTTTGGGTGGTAGTGGTACAGTAGGTTGCCGCCCCGCCTGGGTAGCTACACCACTGCCCCCAAAATGGGGTCAGTGAATTAATAGAGCCCCCTTCTATTTAGGTTTTTACGGTATTCCCTAAAATAGAGCCCCCCCCCCCCAAAAAAAATACAGCCCCCTAAAAGGGGTCAGTGAAAAATAGAGCCCCCCAAAAATACAGCCCCGCCCAACTTAAAATTCCCCGCTTGGGGGTCGTAAAGTAAAGTTCTTGTACAAGACACCTTGTGTACAACGTTTGTGGTTGAGTATATGATGACGTAAAGCCTTTTATGGAAGATCTGCACCTAAAAACACTCATAATGACCAGTAACACCCTGACAGAACTCCATTTTAGGGGTATTTTTGGAACTTTTTTTTGAGATTTTGGGCAGCGAAAAAATACGGCCCCCCAAAAATAGAGCCCCCAAAAATACAGCCCCCTAAAAGGGGTCAGTGAAAAAATACAGCCCTCCTTGTATTTTAGGTTTTACGGTAGGCGAAAAATCGCGCAGAGTACATTTTCACCAATATTTAGACTTAAAAATTTTTGTTCCCCCCTAGCTCGGCCGGTAGGTAAGGTAGGTTGCCGCCCCACATTTTTGGTGGTACAGTAGGTTGCCGCCCCGCATACACCTCACACCACTGGACAATACTGATCACTTACTTGCCGAATCCGTCAGAAATTTTAGTATTTTTGACAAAAAAATCCCTAGTTTTTTAGTAAAAAAGTCACTTCAGAAGCTTCGGGCCGGGGTGCCCGGCTCGGCCCGGCCCGACCCTCCAAATCTCCGGCCCGGCCCTGCCCTGCCCGATTGCGACCTCTGTCTCCGTCACGTTTTTTAAAAGTCCGTTTGTTTGTTTGTTGTTTGCGAAAGCGAACCCGTGAGAGAGAATGGTGCAAGTGCAAGCAAAATAAGCACAGCAGAAGCCAATTTAATATCATTGTCATGTTTGTTTGTCTAGTTTCAGCCAAATGGACACTACGGGGTCCCGTATCATCAGATCTGAGGATCGCTGGCCAATTTATTCGAGACGGCCGTTGGAATTCGGCATTGTCGCTGATATTCTGTTTGGAAATGTTGATGTGCCCGACAATTT
>JASAMV010001912.1:0-87878 GCA_030248065.1 Rhynchonema sp. JSB1_4
GTTAGGGTGTTGACGGCAGATTGAGGATCAAACTGTCGCTTAGGGCGGAGTTGGGTTGAACATGGAAACCCGAAAACCGGAAATCGTTTTCCGGAAATATTTCCGGATTCCGATTTCCGGATGAATTTTGCGGAACAATTAACCTTCAACCAGATTTCACTTCACTGTGTTTTCAAAGGAATGCAAATCATTTCCGAGTGCTGCGTTTTTCATATTTCATCCGGAAACCGGAATCCGGAAATATTTCCGGAAAATGCAGATGCTGATCCGCATCCGGAAATACCAGATCAAAGTTTTTGCATATGTAAATATTTCCGGATTCCGTGATCGACCTAAGTCCGCCCTTAGTATTTTCTAAGATTTACTATTCAGGATTCGCTATTTGAAAATGTTGATTGCATTCATTCGTTCCCACCTCAACACAGTGATCAGATGAATGTCGTGCGAGTAGCGTAACAACGCCGGTGTGCCACTGCGTCGGATGATCTCCAACTTTCGCATCAGTCTCTGGTCGGCGTAGACGGTGGGTAATCGCGAACTCAACAGGTTGTAGAATTCCGGCTGACGTACGAAACGAACGCAACGATCGTGATAGGTGTTGGTCGGGTCCTGTTCGTTCTTCACAGAATACAAGTGGGATGATAATGTTTCAAAAAAAGTTTCAAAAAACGAGCACCAGGCAATTGGTAGACACATGAGCATAACGCCTTTTCGCAGGTGTTATTGATGTCATGTGGCTATGTGGTGCACTTGTACCGATGATGACCTGGGGCACCGCCCGTCTGTGAAAACAGGTCAAAACGGGCCACCAAGACAAACACCTGCATAATTCATTACCATACCATATGTAGGGCGGTCCAAATTCACCGCAGCGATATACGACGACAATATGCAAGACATTATCAACTTAAAATGGTGCGATCAATGACGGAACAGATCGGCGTTAATGTCAATTCAATTAATACCCATTGATCATTCGAATCGTGTGAATAAAACGTTCCCCTCTATCCCCCACGACCATACCTCATCATCATCATGCTCGCTACCGGGTGCACTCCTCGGTCTTTGCGCACCCCTGTTCGACCCTCCATGCCGTCTGCGTTCGATCGCGTGCGGCAGTCGGGGGTCGATGTACGTCGTACGACGACGTTTGTGGTCAATGAAGAAAGACTGTAAAAAAATTTACATACTGTGTTGCCGTAAAAAATTTGATTATGTTGGTCAAATCCGGTCTAACATGGTGACTTCTATTTCACTTTTTGAATAACAATTTATTTTCGTCATTCGTCATACAGAAATGACCGATTTCGAATCACAGCAAAAGCTGGTTCCCAAAAGTTTTAGAACAAAACTCTTGGTCCCTGTCATATTCAAATCACAACTGCCTGCACATCAAAGAATCATCAATAAATCAAAACCAGGTGGCCGATTACGATATCATGCGTTGAGGCTAACCCTCGTCAACATTGACGAAATGTTCAAGACCGCAAAAAGCAGATTCTCATTTTGGGTTGGTCAAACTATCTTCGAATTAACACTGGAAAAAATAACGAAAGAAAACAATCGAAATATACATAGTTTCCTAGCCTTTCCCCTGTGATCGACTTTCTCTTCCCACCCCCTCGGCAGCGGTCGTGTGTCGTCGGCGAACAAATTGATCAACGACACTAAATCGTTGTTGTGTTGAAATTGATCGAATTTGGACGAATCACGCCGAAGTCGATGGATCAGATGGCGTAGTGAATGCGACGACGTGTACATCTGTTTGGCGTCCTGATTATGACAACAGAATTGTTATTTGCAAATTATTTTTTTTGCAAATGATGCGCAATAATCTGTGCGTCAGTCATCCATATGGTGGGTGAACGACGCCGTCGACGCACTCAGTCAACCGATAATAATGGTTTCTGATTTTCCATTATGACCAAGCGTGTAAGCCCGGTTAGATCTGATACAGCCCTGTTTGTTAGCAGCTGACTGGCAGCACATTTTATTTCGGTCGAAGTTAGTGGGCACACATCTCGAACTAATATCGTTCATGCCAAAACAAAAAATGACAGTGCAGGTCCTATCCTAAATCTTTGCGATACCAGATTTAGTGAGCAAATTTTACGCTGGTCAAGTTTAGTGTGCAAAATACAACAACAATAAAAAAAATTTCAACAAGTGAAATCGACCCACCTCGCTGCCATGTATGAACGAATTGAAGTCGGGTCTGGCGATGAATACCATAGCTGGCCATTCGTCACCATCACCCAGTTCACGATCGATGGTCGAACTGCGGTGGTGTGTGGCTGAACCAACCGTGCGACGCATGCATGAATAGCTGAAACATCTTTTACGGATAAGATGGATGAATATAAACAGTCAAAAGAACAATAGGATTTTGGCATGACACACATGTATTTCGGTCGGAACTATGTACATATTTACTGTTATGTTGGTCATTTGCATCACCTTTCCACAGTAATTTTTCCATCGTTTACGGAAAGCGATGCGGGTCAAAAAACTAAACTAAGTTCCTGTTTTTCATCACCCAGCAAAAGATGTTGTCCACCCGCAATAAACCACGGTCGAAAATCGGTTTTCGAAAGGTTCCATAATTCAAGCTGTTCCAACTTACGATCACTCGGAAAGAGTCTTGGTTCAAACCCGAGCACCGACTGTTAATTACGATTTTGTGGAGGACAGCAGGCACCATATGCACAAAAAAGCCCATCCGCATTCATATTCGCTGTATCGTCGAACAACAAGCACACAACGAACAGAATTTCGTGAAACATCAGCCAACCGACCGCTTATCAATCAACTGCCGTCGAAGAGCATTTTCAACATCCGAGTCATCTTGTGTCGTCGATGTCGTACCCAATGTTGTTGTGGTCCTGGCAACGTGGTTCGTTTGTGCAAGTGGTCGTTGCCAGGTGGTGGTCTTGTGCTCGTGGTCCACAAAGAACACCCGGCCGTGACGATCGACGCGCGCCTCCCAGTCTGCGACGGGAATGGTTCTCTGGGCTACACTGTATTGGTTCATGTCTCGCACCGGGATGAACTGAGTCCGCTTTACATAAAGTGGCTATCTACATGGTTTTCATCCATGGTGTAACTCCTCCCTCAACGGATAGTTCGGTTCCCTTCACCGTTGATCTAAGATTTAAGCGATTCCTTGAGATTGAATGCTGCACATTCTGGCCGAAAATGTTTGCTGCCGACCGCCTCATGAAGATAGGCTGTTACCAGATGGTATGAAGGTGAGTTTTGTTTGTTTCTCACTGTCTTCACATGCGGGCGATGCAGCAGGTCATTGTCAGTGTGCATGCACCAGATAAATAAGAATATCCACAACAACAAACAAAAATAATATAAATCTCCTACCCTAAACGAAAAACCCTTCAAAAAAAAAATAATACGGTAACACAAAAAAAACAAAAAAAAAAAAAAACAAAAAAAAAAATAAAATTAAAGGTAAAAAAAAATAACAACACAAAAAAACAAACAAAAAATTATTTATAAAAAAAAAAAAAATAAAAAAAAAAAAAAACAAAAAAAAAAAAAAAAAAAAAAAAAAAAAAAAAAAAAAACAAAACAAACCAAAACATAAATTCTGCGTTAGCTGTTGCTGGACTATACGTGATTCATCAAACAAGATCACGATGTGAGAGCAGATCAAAACCAAGCATACTGTACTGTAACTCACTCTTTGGCAACGGCAACTGTTCGGCCGCCGTTTTCTTGTTGGACGCGCGCCCGCTGCTGCTGCTGCTGCCACTTCTGATCGATTGTGTGTCGAATGTGACGTGTAGCGTTGAGTTCGAGTCTGCGCCCGGCGCAGATGCCTGTCGGCGCACGCACGAGCGACGACCGCGAGGTGACGCTTGGTTAGCATTGTTGCACGGCGACACATCTACATATGCAATGTGTGTGTGCGCAGTGTGTTTTTTGGTTACCCACGTTTCAATCTGTTTGCACGGACGGACCCTGTGGTTGCAACAGGTCATCGTCAGTGAGAATGCACCCGCCGGCCATGCACGACCGCACTAATGTCGGTGCCAAACTGGATCAAATCGGCTCCGCAATCTCGAAATGCGTGTTGGATTATTCAAAAAGTCCCCCATGATCGCAGCAATATATTGGTCGCACAATGACTATATGAGAATCCATCCAAAATTTTTCCTGAATTGACAAGACAGAAAATTCAAATTAACATTGCGCGCCAACGTGTAATCACACATAAAGCATGCAGTAAGCGAAATGTTTCAGGGATTAAAAACGTGGTTGACTGGTTGGTTTATTTTCAGATGAAAATGTTTTGTGAGAAATACAAATAGCGCAGTGGTTAAGCGTGACTCATCTTTGCAATCCTGAAAATGAAGGTGGTTTTGGATGGATTCTCATATGGTCATTGTGCGACCAATACAAATCCGATTCAATCGTCGACCTTCACACATGTAAGCCCTCAAAAACGTTGAGTTTTTCGAAATTTCAGTTTCTCAAGTTTTCCAGACACGCTGTTTCCTTCTTACCAGGCATATCAATGTATGATAAGCGCTCCGGCCGTCGCAGTCTCGGTGACTTGATGCTTTTGCGAAATTTCGCTTCCAGAACCGGGGTGTCGCAACCTGCATGGACGAAAAACTGGTAATTTTTGTGTGAAATACGGTAGGTACCTCGACAATACAGTCCACCCTCTTCATATTGACAATTTTCATATGGCGAAACTCTCGACATGTACTTTTAGTGGCCGAGAGCTTGGTAGTCATTCATTCGTCATTCAATGAGCATGATGACAAGTGAATATTTATTTAGAGTAACCGAACCTTTCCAATTCCGTCACTATAAAGAGCCCGGGCTGTGTAACCGAATTCCTAACCGAGCAGCGAGCTATTCCTCGAGCAGCCCGGCTGTGGTTCACTACAGTTCTGTTCGCAAGTATTCGACGCAGCTGCTGCTGTCTGCATCGTTTGACTGCACTGCGATATGCCGCTATCCGAGTTCTGGTTCTTCTGCTGCGCAATGCCGCTGCCGCTGAAAACTCACAAAAACGGTTAGGGTGCAATTTTTTCTCATGTTGGTCGATCGGGGCGGGGGGGGAGGGCGTTCGATGCGGTTAGATCACATCAGCTTTTGTGGACTCCGTGTACGCTGCTCGAGGCAGGTTCTTCCATTTTTTGCTTGCGCTATCTTTTATTCCCTTTTTTGCTGATTTGGGTTAGCGAAAACTTGCTCCAAAGCTCATAGTGAACAGCTTTTAGGCGTCGGTGAAAACTGCTGAGTGTCATCTCCATCCCTCAAAACGTCCCCGACACAAAAATTGACAAGCTCCGCTACTGTGCGCGGAGGCGAAAAATTGATGCACCTATGTATATACTTGGCTACTGGTAGGCTCGATCAAGGTCCCCTACAAACGTACAAGGACATGAAGGGACAGTTGAATAGTCGCGCAATAGTAGACACACAATATAATGACCCCCCGTGTCGCACCGTGTTTCTTTATCCGCATCGGGAATGTTTGTGTCGGATCGTGACGAGCGACTGCATCGTCGTACACCATCAACCATATCGATTGGCTCATCCGGCTCGACGGACATGGCGTTGTTGTTGTTGTTGTTGTTGTTGTTGTGTGCTGGAAATAAAATTAATCTTGTAAAATGTTAGGTGTTCCAAATCTCTTGCTTTGATCAGGCAATCCAAGTTTTAACAAAAGTGAAATTGTACAAAAAACCGTAGCTGAAATAGTCGGTTTTTTTTCTTTGATTTTCTACGTTATGTGGATGATATTAGGGAACGAACTGTTTCAACTTCCTCTTCTAGCGCGCACATCCCGGTGGCTCTAATCAAAAGCCGTGACTCCCAACGGAAGTGACAAAAAGTGGCGGCCATTTGGCGACTTTTGGCGCGCGAGCGCAAAAAATAATTTCAATCAAACACGCACACACGACTGTTTTTCATCCATATCTATGTACATACCACATCCAGTGCGCAAATCTTGCGCGCTTTGTTTGCCGATCACAAAAAAAGCAAACAGTTCTTCCCTTTGCTTTGCGACCATGATGAAAGATTTCTGAGGAGCGAGTTTCGGGGGGGGGGGGGGGCTTACGCACACACGGTCGTATCCCGTTCGATTTTCAAAGCAGAGCGTTCCCCATTGGGTGCGCAAATGGGACCCCGAAGGGTTTCTGTGTGTTTTTTGTTCGTGTGAAGGCTCATACCACCCTGTTTTCACAGACGGGCGGTGCCCCGGTTGAGCGTCGGTGCGAGTGCACCACGTGAAGCCCAACCTGCAGTAGTGACTGCGTAGTCGTTCAATTCTGATAATTCGGCCCTGGGTGGCTGTGGTGCAGTGTTGTTGTTGTTGTTGTTGATTGCATCTGATGTTGTTGTGTTCTCATGTTGTTCTTGTTGTTGCAGCAACACTCGTTGACCACTTGTGCGTAGAGCTGGAATAAGTTGAAACATTTTGTGTTTTAGTTTTCGTTTCAAATTTCTTTGACAAAAAGCAGGGCAATCTTCAATTTTTTCAGCAATGACGTGAAAAATGTACATAGCTCACTGCGCGCCTGGGCGAATTGTTTTGTCGTCGACTCTGATCCTAAACTCAAGCCAGGACGCATGCAATGCGCCTTGAGTTGCGTGAATTGGCGCGACGACATCACACCCGATAAATATATATTGGGTGATATTTTCGAAACGGTGTAAAGGTCAGTTGGGTGTAAAGGTCGGTGGAAAGCTCGGTCGACAGCTCAGTGTGATAGACCTCGGCGTAAACTTGAAACATTCCACGTTAATAACAGGCAATGTTTCACGTTTACACCGAGCTACGCCGACCGAGCTTTCGACCGAACTTTACACCGACCTTTACGCCCAGCTGAACTTTACACCGTTTCGAAAATTCCACCTATAGTCCAGCCACGAACTCATGAGACGACGTTTTTGAAATTGGCTTGTGCGGATCCAATAATGTTCCGGTTCCACGTATTTCGGAAATGAAAGAAAGAGAAAAGCACGTATTTTTTTAAAACACGCTCTCCACCTTGGTGCGTAAATTCCCTTTTGACACCCAAAACATTTGTGTGTTGAACAACGTTGCTGTTCGCGTAAGCACGCAGACGCAACAAATTGAGGTCAGCCAGCTGGAACTAGTCATCATCTCCCTCGGCCCAATCCCTTTCTTTTGTTTGCGAAAACACGCGTGTAACCGGCGCATTTTTGAATCTGGCCAAGCAAGCTTTAAAAAGAGTCGTCTCATGAGCCGGTGGTTGGACTATACATATACTTATGTATGCACGTTATGACACTGACTGCAAATAATACAGCCAAATAATGCAGGTGGCACGGCGACCATCAAAGTTGACAACATGAATATAGGCGCGCGTCTGAGGAAAGCTTTCGCGATTGAAAACTACTAACATGGGCATGGTTCAGGCATGGTACACGAAGTGAGAAGCAAGAACTCAATTATGCCATAAAAAGTTGAGGGCCTTTTCGCAAAAGCCACAGCGCTGTCGGTTTGTCGCTCTCTCAACAAATACATGCAATGGCTTCGACAGGAATACTCGTGTCAGGATATGACAAGTCAGAGTATCTTTAACACCTTATTGAATGATGTATGCGGATTTTAGACGTGGCTGACCAGAAACACGTGTCATTGTGACCCGTTACATGCTACATGTGCTGTCACAGCGCCAATACCATGATCATTTTGAACCACACTTGAATTTTTTGTGTCAACGATTACGCAATTTACATAGCCCATACCATATGTACTGTAATTTTTATTTTTTAATATGTTTTCAATCATATCATTGCATATTCAGAAAGGTACTGAACACGGATAAATAAAACTGCGCCCTAAAATGTCGGTAAAAAACTACATAACTGACACATTCACAAAATTCTGCTTTTGAACTGCATTGCATATGAGCGACGCACAATGTGTACCTCAAGTGCCCTTGTGGGCACATAAGAAACTATTTCTCACATGACCGGGAGAGGCATGATGGGTCTGAGGGGACACTCCGAGGGGAATTATTAGGGACGCGGGGCGCATGCTCACTAACGCCGACTGGAGCAAAGCAGCACAGAAATATATAGCTTACAAAAACAACTTGAACTGTCTCTTAAGGAAGGTTATGGACACAAAGAAACGCTCCTTATTTTGTTTAAGCACCGTAAAAGAGGAAAATCCAGTCTCTCTCTCTCTCTCTCTTTCTATTCTTTAACTTGAACGCGCGACAAAATTTCCACTCATGTAGACCACGGGCACATAAATTGACTTCAGAAATGCAATTGCTTCGTTGCGAGTGCATAGCGACAACAAAATAGACGTGTATACCTTGTGTCCATACCTAACAAAGGACACACAGAACACAATCGGATCATGTACCGCTTTCTTCTGATGGAAATTTCGACGTTTAAAAAGACCGCCATGGGCCCAAAACCACATGTTTTGGGGGCACCACCGCGCTGAACCTCACCCAGAGTATAGGCATGTGCTGTACTTTAATACACATATACAAACACGGCCAAAACAGGCTATCAGCGAGCAAACACAGCGTTTCCGTAAAATGTTTGTGCAAGCTGAATACAGCACAGCCACCGGACTCTCTTTCTCAAGTTGGACATAATTCTAGTTTCAAGAGCCAGTAGTAGTAGCGCTGGAAATTCATAAAACATGCCCGTTTTGTCAACAAAATATGGCTTGCTTGACATTGACCGCAGGCCGCGCACGCATGTGTACGCTTCTCAAATGGACAGATACTTTATCAAAATTTAAGCCATTGCTTGTCTGTTTGGGTTGGTCCAATCGTTCGTGATGGAATGCATGTTGTGGTCACGTTATACGAGAGAATAACGCACCGTGCACTGGCAGAGTGTTGTTGGAACAATGTCGCATAGTAAGTTTGAGTGCTCCGAGCGCGGGAACTTTCAAAGTTCACCTGTATTCGCCACCGCGGTTCTTAGAGCTGGCGTACCCAATTGAATGCGCAAGCGCATTCTGAAGCGCCACATCGAGTTCTCCATGAGAACACGATGGTGAATACAAGAAATTGACGGAAGTTGACCCTGCGTGAAAAAATGCGGCGCACACGCCGAAAAACAGCAGCGATCGGAATGCACGGCAATAATTGTGTTGAGAACTCCAATTATGCGAAAAAAAACGACGGGCAAAATTAGCATTCTCAAAAGTGGTCACCTGTGCCGATCCGGGTTTCCAAATTCACAAAGTTCACGGTGATCGTTATTTGCCCGGCCATTGGGTTGAAGTCGGTATCACTCGTCCCCTGACCCGGCGTACGCAGCATGAACGCATATTGACATTGCCTGAAACAAAGGCATGTATGGTCAACCTCGGTCGAGGGTATCTGTATGTATGTGCGGGTCTCGGATTTGGTTTTTGCCCGCAGATTTTTGCTTAACGTATTTCTTGAGTATCACATTATTAGGTAGGTGCACTAGGTAGCTTAAACCGTTCTTCGTGGACCACTCATAAACAAGTTTACGCTGGTCGAATACCCTACGTTGGGGACCGACTGCGTTATGTTTGCAAGCCACGAGACATTCGCACGCACTCTGGCCTTGGTACACGTATGTAACTACATATCTTCCTTCTTCTTGGCTTATAGCAATGTGGTCAAATCATCTCGTAAAGTAAAGTCGTCGAACACATGTATTAGTTTTCGCGCTCATTTGGGGGCTCATGTGTTGGACGACTTTTTTTTGACGAGATGATTTGACGACAAAACCATTAGCCCTATTCTTGTGTCCCCCTCTGTAGTCAAATTATCCACCAAACGCCCAAACCTATACCTTTTCTATATTTTTTCGTATATTAAGCGAAGTAAAACGGTACACACGACTAATGCCCAAACCCAAACTGTGCACTAATGATCATGTTAGTCTGTTTTGTTAGTCTGTTTTGTTAGTCTGTCGGCCTCAGTACTTAAGGATTTCAACACTACAGCATAGGAAAAAAACAGACTGACATCGACAGACTAACATGAGCACGATCCTATCTTTAACACTGTGTTTCGTTGTTCAAAGAAAATGGCTTTCATTATGCGATTTGAAAGTAAATTGGTTCCAGCATCCGATAACGGCAACTCATTTTGCACGCAGCAGTGTGTAAAAATGGAAAATGCGCACTATTATGTTTCGCTATTGGTGTTTCTTACCTGTGAAACTTTTGCTTACCCGCTGAATGTATTGTGTGTTTGGCGGACACGAATTGCGCCTGGATCTGGCGCTGTTTTGGCAGTGAAATTTGTGGATGCCCCCGCAATTTACTGTCCATATCCTACTTATTTTTTAGGCTTTGCCTTAGGCTTACGAACCGAATTCTGGCTCTATTTGGCGCTGGTTTGGCAGTGAAATTTGTGGATCCCCCCGCAATTTACAGTCCATATCCTACTTATTTTTTAGGCTTTGCCTTAGGCACACGAAACGAATTCTGCCTCGATCTACCGCTGTTTTGGCAGTAAAATTTGTGGACCCCCTCAATTTATTGTCCATATCCTACTTATTTTTAGGCTTTGATTAGGCACACGAAACGTATTCTGCCTCGATCTGGCGCTGTTTTGGCAGTGAAATTTGTGGACCCCCTCAATTTATTGTCCATATCCTACTTAGTTTTTAGGCTTTGCCTTGGGCACAACGAAACGCCTAGGCTTTGCCTTTAGGCACAACGAAACGATAAGCTTTATTCACTGTTATCACCCATTTTGGGGGAAAGGAGCAGGTAACGCAGAACAAAGCTGAAAACACGATCTGACTGCGTCGACAGTGGTCGTGGTACTGCTTTGAGTAACGCCTGTGTTTTTGTGCAAAAACTTTCTCTGCGACATGAGCAAAATAATAGAGCGAAATGTTGATTTGAGATCCAATCCTACCCAAGCTATTTCCCAGCAGCCACCTTGCAGATTTAAACTCAGCGCAGCACATGCAAACACACACACACAACACACAGACACGCAACACACTGCTGCAGCACAGCAGCGACACACACACACTCGGTCGCACTGCTTGTGTTTATATAAAGCATTAAGCAGCCGTCAGCAGACGCCCGTATGTCCTAGTGGTCAAAGGCTTGGCTTTGTGATCGCACGTGTTGCGCACTCGGAGGTTCAAAGCTCGGACGGTCACATAATAAACACTTTTTGCTGGTTTTTCTCATTATACCTATGTGAACAGACACCGTGATTGCAAAAATAGTGTAGAAAACGTGATGCAATAAATAAAACTATTTGAATTCACGCATTCAACACGTTTTAATGTGATTGCACCACAAAGCAACAAGTTAATGGCTCCCTGTGTAAATGACACAAATTGCAACCAGTTCAGAAACATCACGAGGCGTATTTTCTATTTTTACACACTGCCGCGTGCCAACTGATTTGCTGTGATCGCATGCTGGAAGCCATTTTCTTTGAAAAACAAAACACAGTGTTGAAGATAGGATCGTGCTCATGTTAGTCTGTCGATGTCAGTCTGTTTTTTTTTCTCCCATGCTGTAACGTTACAGAAAACGACAGACTAACAAAACAGACTAACAAAACAGACTAACATGATAATTTCTGAAACTGTGCTGCACTGGAACTGTAAATTACTATTGACTAATGTATGTATATGTATATAAACGCATACGTTTGGCCTCGATTTCGGTATTGTTCAATCAGATAGCCCATTGACGCAGTGATCACACCAATCGCATGACATGATGTGACTCGATGTCTCTCTTTGATCGTGACCTCGAGCTCGGTCGTTGGATCGACTTCGAACGGGAAACGCTGCAATTTTGTTTGGGAAATTTAGCAAAAAATACAGACATAAAAATTTTGGATGAAGAGGACCACCGAACAGAAAAGCGACCACTGATCTTGTAGAGGCTCGCTATCCTGAATGCGGTTTTAAACCTGGTGATCGGGTCGGCCAACCTGGACCACGCGCCACTAATTTGTGTTGAGGATATTTTGACATTTATATACCGATGTCACAAATTTTTCCATAGCAGTGTAACGGTACTATGCAGTGTTCATTTCCTGTCTGGGCATGACTGTTCATTTAGGGTCGAAATTAGAGGCTTAATCGTTCGTAATGCATGAAAGCGTATAAAATTTCAGATTTCCATAAATAATAATAGACAGTCATGCACCAACCAGATCAGTCCAACTGAGTCGACCCTGCTGGTTGGCAGTGGGTGTGGTCTTGAAGCTTTTGCCACTCAGCCCGATCTTGGCGTAGTACTGACAGGACGCTGCTGTGAGGCGATAGATTTGGCGGCATTCTATTGCTGAAAACGTTGAACCGTTGTGCACCAAGAGAGAAAAAATGAGAGCGGTTAAGTCAGCAGCGGATGAAATCTATTCTCATTTTTTAGGACATTATTTTAGGACATGAATATTCACACTTGCGTTAAAGTTATTTTCATGAAGGAGATTTAAGATTTTTACGCTGGTCAAAATTGCTCATCAGTCAATCCGAAAATATTCCAAGTGAAGATATCGCAGAACCATCGGATTCAAACCAAGCTGCACGCAACTTTACATTGCAGATGGTGAAGTGCACTGACCTGTGATTACCATCTGTGCCGGCTCCCTCCTAGCGACAATCCCGTCTCCATTCCCCCTATCCGTCGTCCGATTATTATTCCGCGGTTCCACGCCGACACTCGACGAACTGCAGCTGTTGTTGTTGTTGGATGCGGAATTCTGCCCAGGGGGGTCATCGAATATGATGCTCAACGGTGCGCTGACCGCCCGTACCAGACCCGTGACGCCGTCGAAGTATTTGAAGCAGATCTTCACTTCGTCTACAAGGAGATCCGAAATTGAAGAGACATTTGTGTATCTTTATGAGAAACTTGCTGATGCCGCCAATTTGACCAGCGTAAACGTTGTTCCTAACGCGCTGATCAAAATTAAGATTAAGACCAAGATCAGTCCAACACGTCTATTTCGATCACCAATTTTAGATATGGTGTAGTAAGCCTGAATGGGCAAGGCAACTACTATTACGATACAAAATATTTTAACCAACAAACTAACGTGTGGCGATGCCCGAATCGCGAAACATCCGTTTCTTCAGCACCCAACGCATCTCGCCGTGATGTTTGCCACAGGTGCCGTAATTCTTCGAGTCGAGAAAGTTGAACGGATCTGCTTCGCCTGAATCGTTTGATGTTTCGAAAAAAAACCGCGTCGCACTTGCACGTGAAATCTTAACCATGGTCGTTAACGACGTTCGTCAATCACTCTCCAATAAGACAGAAGAGCCATGTGTGCCCTTTGGTGGCCAAGTACGACCATATATTTCGCTGACAGAGGGTGCATCAGGCCATCATCAGTATATGTAGGTGCAAACTATGTTAATGGACCAGATGACATTCGCGTGAAACATCAACAACCAACCGAGGAAGTACATTCCGATCCAGTCAAGCAAGCTCACATCCTCCATGATTCTCCAGGACAGCAAAAGACCGCAGGTTTTACTTCGGTGTCCCAAATAGACCCTGTTCAGGCTGACGGCCAGGGCCGAGGGTCCGCTGACATTCCCATTGCCATCAGTGGTGGCGAGCTGATTGGTGAAATTTGAATTCGAATTTGCCGCGTGCTGATTGGCTGTTGACGAGGAGGAGCGGAAACGATTTCGCCATTTAGTGGGCGGAGTAGCAACAATGTTGATCAATGCGGTCGAAGACATGCTGATATTGTATGCATTCGGCCTGCGTTGACCATAGGGGGATTGGTGCATTGTGTTATTGAGGGGTTATGATGGAAAGAAATTTGGAAATGGGCGCAATGTTGCAGAGTCACCTATTTTACGAGAATTGTGCTTCAGGGCTTTATGTTTGTGCACGCACCAAACTTGGTCGTCACGCATATACATTACTAATACTATAGTGTATAGTCCAGCCACTAGCTCATGAGACGACTTGTTTTAACGCTTGCTTGGCCAGACTCAAAAATGCAAAAGTGTTTTCGCAAATAAAAGAGATTGGGCCGAGAGAGATGATGACAAGTTCCAGCTGGCTGACCTCAATTTGTCGCGTGCTTACGCGAACAGCAGTGTTGTTCAACACACAAATGTTTTGGGAGTCAAAAGGGAATTGACGCACCGAAGTGGAGAGTGTGTTTTCAAAAAATACGTGCGTTTCTCTTTGTTTCATTTCCGAAATACATGTGGAACCTGAACATTATTGGATCCGCACAAGCCAACTTCAAAAAAAGTCGTCTCATGAGCTTGTGGATGGACTATATCATACAGTACTGTGTGTATTCTGACAGTTCTGACGGACTAATAAAGACGATTATAATTCTGTTCTCTTCCTTCATACGAATTGCGTCCGCGTTGCAGAAAAGTCATGCAGTTTTAATTGAAACATCAGCGTCAGCGATGTGATCCAATAGATTAAGTACAGTACCTGTTGTGTTCACAGAAGGTTTCTTTCTTCACCTCAGTTGGCAAGGACACTATGTAGGTCCATCTTAACGAAAAAATCGAAGCCACAGATCACGAAAGCAACAAAGGAAATACCAAACGGTCTATGGAGCGCGCAGGAAGTATTGCGTGCCGATATTTCATCGTCAGAATCAGAAACACCACCCGGAAGTAAAACATAACAAAAACTTTCTATCTGATATAAATCGGCGCATAAATTTCTTTCTGATTGTCCCACACGCAAAGTATGCTGTGCGCGTGTGCGCGTGATTGCGGCGGAGGGAATTTTTTTTCTACACATTGCTGAATTACGTATCCGTTTGGGGATAAAGACGGTGCAAGACACGTACGAACCCAATTGTTGATGGAAATATACGGTAACTCCGTTTGGCTTGCATTTGCATGCGTCATCCTCCAAAGTTGGATATGCATATAAACTCAGATTGCAAATGGATGTAATACAAAGAAACAAACCGCCAGACATACGGATTTCAATACTGCAATGTTACAATACCAAACCGTGGTGTGCGTGCAGTCTCTCCTCCTTATGGTGAAAAGACTAGAACCCATCGCTTGTGCACATCGGGCAGAAGTTTGACGTCCGATATTGGGGAAAAATAATTTTTCAGATATTCACCATACACATTGCATTACTATCATGAAGGGTCACTATAAACAGAGTACACTGTACACTGGGCACAGTTAGTGCGAAACACAAGCCCCCTGTTCGCATCGGATGTGGCGGAAAACCAAATTGAGTTTGAATTCAAACGTCCGTGTGTATGTAAGCATGCACATGCGCGCGGCGCACTGCTGTTTGACTGCAGCAAGTCGCGATTTCTGCACAAGACAACAAGTGTGATTGCACCGGCATGCAAGTTTGGTTCGCCGCGGGTTTGTCTTTGTATATTTGTGTTCGCAACGGACTGCGCTTTTTGTGCGGGATTACAAACAATGATAAGTTCTCCGGTACCGCTAATAGTTGGTTCCTGTCAGTCCTTCAACCGGGAACCCATGAACCGGCCGACCCATTTGCTATGGATGGATGATCCTTGCGCTTTTTGGTATTTAAGGAAACACGACATGTGCTTACAAATCGCGGCGTCTATTGGTGCCGTCTCTATTGGGGCGCACAAGCAGTAGGTTGGCCGCGCGGATTGCACCGTTAGATTTCTGACAAGTTTGTTTATTTGACACAGTAGGTTGGGAACTGCGCGTGTCAAACTTCGTGATCGGATCGGATCAGGTTTTTTTGACTATTTTGACCACGAACATGCACGAAGCCACTAACATTGCCGATATGTATCCTTGGTTCAGCAAAAAGGCACGTAAGCAAGCCAGATCCGATCCGGTTTCGGTCCGATCACAATTTTTCTGTCCGACCGGAAATCTAAAAAAATGCCATTTTCGGTGCGCCACTAAATCAATCCGGCAAAGACCGGCTCTTCGAGCGCGCAACAAGCTCATCGGTATTCGGCGCGATTCGAGCCTGGGCATAAATCGTCATCAATCTATTTCGATGCTGGAGGCAACCAAGTGGCCACCAGAGAACACGCCCATAAATCCCATCCGCGAAAACTTATGGTCCGACTGATACATATACCTACATATATGACTCGGTGGGTAGGGATCACTATCGCCGGTTGCTTTTTTGGCACCATCTCTAAATGGTGCTTGGCTGCACATCTCCAGTTTGGCCTACAGACCATCCTGTTTATATGGTGACACGTGATCGAAACCGCAATCCCGCATGACGCTTCATTATGCGCGGCACGCGCCCACGAAGCACATCAACAAATATACAGACTTGAGGAGTGAATTACCGTTCAAAAATTTTGCCAAAAAAAAGTTTTCCCAACGGGGGTCACGAGTCACTATAAGGTGAATGCACTGTAGGCTACATAACTGTGCGGGCGATATTTTTTGCCGCCGTCAGCCCAGAACCGGCCAGATTTTCACCCCAGACGCCTTATTTGTAGCATAGATCTCAAATATGGGCTCACTGCACTTTTTCGTCTTTTTTGCGACTTGTCATAAATGACGAACGAGCCAAACACAAAAGCTGCGCGAAACATTTCACGCCGCATGTGCCGATGCTAAGCCCACAGTCTGGCCCCTAAATAGTGGCACGCTCTCCACTGTGACACACGACTACGCAATGTAGTACCTGCAATTTGATATGTGTACTTACATGTATGTAGGTATGCGGAACATATACAGTAGATGTGGTAAATTAGTAAACGGTTTTATGATATCACTATGAGGAGCGTGCACTGTACACCGGCACACACTGAGTGCGATCTTCAACTCCGTCTCGGACTTAGCGAAATTGCATTTCACTCACTTTTCGACCAGAGGCGCATGAATGTACTCACTCACTCTATTTCCTTCGTAAAACGCAAAAAAAAAGCCAAATCCGAAGTTTTGACGTGAGGGAAAAGCTTTTCGTTTTGATTTTTGGAAAAACACGCTCTCAGCACGTTTGAGCATCAAATCGTTGTTTTCGACAGCAAACAAAAAACAGTCCATGGCTGAATATGCTCTCATGGCTATCTCCCGAACCTCATCGAAGCATGAATTAGTATTGGGTATATCCACTGTTGTGAAACATTAACCTGTCTACATAAAGTTCCCGTACCCATTAACTCGCACAGCAGGTCACGCGGGACCGTCTGGTTCTCGGTTCGGTGGGGTATACGGTAATACAATCACAAGATGGCAATTTTGATCGTAAACGGATCCGGTGAGTGCCTCCGGGGAATATCGTCCGGCAGGATTGAAAGTTGAGAACCGTCTTTTTATGGCTGATGTTTGACTTCTTGTGACTTGATGTCACACGCGGGTGAGCCGATCTCGAGATCCGACCTGATTCGGAAGCATTCAGGTGGGCAGGAAATAGCGTCCTCAAGCTACCCCAAACCACTTTTAGGGCCATCATTTTATAGCCTTTATTTTTGATTTGACTCGCAAAAACAAATTCATCTATCAAAATGGCATAGACACTTTTTGTGAATTGGCCGTTACATGCACTATAGCTGGAAGTTGGCACTTTGTTCAACGGGCAGCAATTTCGCATTGAAACGGTTGTTTTCAGCTGGTTACGAGACTTCTGTTCCGCACCCAAGTTCATGTCACCTAACACACACACACACACACACACACACACACACACACACACACACACACACACACACACACACACACACACACACACACACACACACACACACACACACACACACACACACACACACACACACACACACACACACACACACACACACACACACACACACACACACACACACACACACACACACACACACACACACACACACACACACACACACACACACACACACACACACACACACACACACACACACACACACACACACACACACACACACACACACACACACACACACACACACACACACACACACACACACACACACACACACACACACACACACACACACACACACACACACACACACACACACACACACACACACACACACACACACACACACACACACACACACGTTTCTTTTCCAAGTTTCAAACTTTGGCTGGTGCAAGAGTGAAGAAAGTTTTTATGCCACATCATCGCACCAAAAAAACAGGACCATGACCTCGGCACGTGTATGTTTCGCAATAATCAATCCAAACCAATTTACGGCCGACCATTAACCGGCGCATCACGACACTCAATTATACACAGAAATCGAAATAAATGTGCACACATACATACATACATATAAAAAGGTGCATGTCAAACAAGTTCAAACATTTAGACTGCTAATTCGTACATCCGCTCTTGTGGTGGGCGATTAACAACCGCTCTCTCTGTCCGAGTGATAAACCATTTAGTGCGTTTCGGAGACTGTACGACGGAAGTATATGAGTGAAGAGGTCTGCTGGTAAGATCGGTGATCTCTGATTCAGACCCACTACTGGCAGCTTATTGGAAACCTTCAGCATGTCCCGCATCGTTGCAGTTCGAGTTGCATGCTTTGCCGACGCTGACGCAAACGGGGACCCCCGAAATGCGGTTTATTTGCAATGATTTTCCAGTAAGCATCTTGAATCGGAATAATCCGCCAGGGGTACTCAAACGGAAGTGTCAGGTACACGACAATGTTCTCACTTTCGATTTCAATGTTGAACTTTTAACGGCGTGTGCGTATGTGTATGTGTGTGCTTGGTCACCCAGACGGACTGGCACCGCACAAAAGTGTGGGCGTTTTACAGATTTTCGTCAGCAAAAACTGCACGAGATCGAAATTGACGAAAAACTGAACATTTCTCATTATTTTTGTCGACATCTCACACTGTTTTTGTACGTAAGATATAACCTCGCCCTTGGCCGTACATATAGTCCGTTGAGCTGTGCACGGTCCTGAAAAGTTGACACAGTGAACGTGTGAGAAAAGAAAGATGCAGTAAAAGCAACACAGGAAGATAATTAAAATCGGTGGAATGAATGGCTTGAACTGTTATCGGTCAGAAATGTTGTCATAAAGTCACTGACTTTGATGCATACACTACTTTGGAATGAGACACTTTTTGATGTAGCAGAAAAAGAGACCTTGCCCTTGAAAAATCAGGCATCATATATGTTTATGCAAACTGACATCACTAAAATATGATCTCCACGGGGTGTTAGAAAAACGTTAAGCTTGTTTGTAAGTGGTGGCTCCGGTGTGATGCACGCTCATTCAATACTTGGGCATTCAAAAGTTGGGCAGTGCGCATGATGTCAACAACATGAAATAATTAAACTGAAATTTACCTGTTTCTCAAGTTTTGAAGCGATGGCAGAAAATGCCCCGCGGGTCATTTTCTCCATGCCCGCGCTTTCATCACCCAACATACATATACCGTCCACACACTTCAACACAAACATTCACTGCTACTCTTTCAGAACATATGTATATTATGTGCAAAACCGTACCAATGAACAGGTGAATGAAACGACAAGCACCGACCAAACTTCTGCATATCCCCAGGACTGCATCAGTGCAATTATTTACACTAAACGTGTGCGCGATATTTTTTCCATTTTTGCTGAGTATCGAAAATGTGCAAAATGGAAAATATGAATGGATGTGTACTACACGCATGAATGGGGAGCAACAAATCATTCACAAAACTGTACGATATGCATGCAGTATAGTTGCCCAGATATAGTATAGTATCAGAATGGTGGCATGCAAACATGCACAACCGTACGTTTGTACAGTCCACCCCTTTCAAATACGACATGACATTAGGCCTGAGTTGACGAAGACGTTGACAACGTGCGTTGACAAACATGAATATAAGCCCAAATTCTCCGCCACCCTACAACTGTATATATGTAGTTTCATTGCGAACAGAGTCACAATAAAGCCGGCTGACTGTATACGTAAACGTGCTTGTTAACCACATTGGAAACATTGATTCGAGGTCATCTTGCGGTGGCGTGATACTGTATCGCGCGGTGATCTGCCGTCAGAGACGTTGGCGGCTTCCGCTAACGTGCTAACGTGCACGCGCACAAATTGTCAGATGTCGTATAAGTTTCGCGAACGTCTAAACCGAACTAGGTATCGTGCAAAAAAGTAGTTGGGATTGTGTCTGACAGAACTGGCAGCAAGGGTCATAAACACCATCGACGTTTTTGTAAACCGTCAGCCAAGCACCTGGTGCGTCCGAAGTGGTGCAGGACCAAGTAAACATGAACTAGTCCCAAGGCTCAAGCCTGATCACAAGTTTGATGCACAATAAGATGTGGTGACCGGTGTCTCCCCTGCTCTCAGAGAGCCACAGAGCGTATGTACATACTCACTTAGCACACTTTTATTTCGATCTAATCTGATCATTGTCAATAAGTGTGCCTATTGTGGTTACCTGCAACTCTTACGTATATGTATAGATAAACCGTTTGGAACGATGCAAACCGCAAGGTGTGACGGTGTACAAAGTTCCAAGTTTTTCCAAGCTTAAAAGGCACTCAAATGACAGCATCAAGAAATTTACCTATGTACTTTGATTCAAACTGGACGGAGATTTTTGCACTGCCGTGGCCGTAAACCGATGGACCCACTTCTCAACATTTGATTCTGCATTCGTGTTTTATTGTGTCAAATCAGCAGCAGGGCACTTTTTCATTACGAGCTCGCTCCACTTTCTAAGTTACCAGCTTTTTTCGTTGACATTCAACAGAACTTGAGTTTGCGCTAGCTAAAAGGAAGTCGTGTACTCTTGCAGCCACGTTTTGAACAAACTTATGTACATACCACAAAATGCCTTTTAATTACGCATGTTCAAGTTTCCGGTCCCTACTGCCCTCTACACTAGTGGGTATAATATACCGGATAGTTTTATTAATGACACCGTCGGCAGAATGTCTACTGCATAATTTAGGCATGTATTTAAAAAAATTGTAACCATTTCACATGCACGTGTAACAAGATTACCTGTATAGCTGTAGGTAAATTATTATGAGTTTTTCCAGGTGGTGGGAGGAGCAACCGGGGCTCTGATTACACAGGTGGAATGTCTTACTTGTTTTCCATTGACACCAAGGCCATTTTCTTCTGCTCACCCACACAGTTTTGCTCTCGCTGTTTGGCTGATGGGTATATAAATATACAAAATGCAAGTTCGCGCCACGCGAGTTTTAAAAAGGTAGTAATCATTTTTAAATTTATATAAAGATACGTGAGCACGCATCCTGCAAGGCTAATGCCGCACACCTAGACATGACGTCTCCGATTGCGCGGTATTTAAAAGAATAAATTACAAAAATATCATGGTGTAGCTAGTAGTTATGTATTTTTAAATGGTGCACGTCAAACACCACAATAGCAAGCCCATCGATGTTTTTAAACTGCGCTTGTTATATTATTTTTAGTAAAACTATTATTAATCGGACTCCCCACCAAGTTGTATACTACCGTATCTTGACCTTGCGTGCACTTAGGACCTTTTTTTAAAAAGTCTAAAAAATTTATTAAACACTTCTTACTAGAACTGTCGAAAAATTGCTGTTTAATTCTCCTATTTGATTTACGCAATCTTGCTCAACCATAGCTCTGTTAGATGTGCACGCCGTGTGATAGAGCGAGTGTTAAAAAAATGAATCACGCACTAAATTTAACAATTCGGCAGCGAAATTCTTTTTTTTTTCACGCCTTTAGACATGCACGTTGTCTAAGCATTTGTTTGTGCAAACATTTGTTCATGCATGTTGCTGTTCTAGTTACCAAGAAAGAGCGCTATTTTTTGATTTTTTTTAATTGGGCCTTATTCAGCGCACTGTTTGTCTTTTAGTGGGGTCAATCGGTCAAGCAGCAAAATGTGGACACAGTGCAAATTCACTGACAACCGAACTTTTCACAATTTCAGCCGACATCAAAATTGTCCACCTTTGCAAATTATTTCACTGGTCATTTCTTAACGGACAGTATCATCGAGTCCCAATTTACGATAAGGACCTTCTGCGTGTTCAATCTATGTACATGCAAAACATCCTTGCTTCTTCAGGGTACAACTTGGTACAGCAGCAATCCGTCTACCACTTCGGTGTGTGCAAAATGGCAGCCCTATTCGCGCTACTGTCCCTTCTCAACTGTGCAGTGTACATCGGCAGCGACCTGTTGAGCCCTGCACTCATCAGTGGTGGGCAACCTTCATTCACCAACAACAGGTTCGCCTCCGCTATTTTTCAACTTTTTTTGGCTGATTAAGGCCTGAGCCTGAAATGCATGAAGGCAGATTCATGTGGCTGAGCCTGATAAGGCACACACACAATAAACGTCAAGGGGTCAAGCTCAACAGATACATTGCAGTGAATGCCACAGTGTTTGGCCGTTTTGTGCGGAGCTTATCCGCATAGGCTCATATGCGCATGAATGCGTTTTCAGGCGTATTAGTCACGGCGGATGCACCGCTCTGTGCGCCCCCTAAAAGTTATGCACTTTGCGTTCCGCCGAGCCTGTGCCTAAGATTTTTTAGGTGGGCCTTGCAGGCTCAGGCTTCATCCGGGTTCAGGCTTCACGCAGCCAAGAATCGCGGCTGGCATAATGTAGCCTTAGGCTTGATCTGTGCATATACGACCTACATAGTCCTATAGGCCTGTAAATCGACTCAAGTCCCGCTATACATATCTCATCATCCAATACCAATACAGATACAAACGAGCTACTGCGGCTCGGCGTCGTTCCGTGGTTAGCTACCCGACCAATTTCTTGATCAAATCCATGCCCCCGAATGACGAACAGAAGAAGGACCTGCTGGATAAACACAACATGTACCGCGCCATGGTTGGTCTCTGGGATGGGCAAGGCTTCATTATTTGTGTTTCATCACATTTTGTGACGAAGCCTTGGTACGATGAGTTTTGCTTGCTACCTATGGATGTAAGGACATTTCGCGTCTTATTTTGCGATAGAGTTGGGGCACTAATTTCGACCAGCGTAAAAGTTGTTCCCCTGCACCAAATGAACAACTTTTACGCTGGACGAAATTTGTGCTATAACTCTATCACAAAATATGATTATAACAAAAAATTTTCTTCATTGTCCACAAACCCAAAATGGACAAGTATAACTCCAGCTTTACTGATCATAAATTTTGGCCAGCTCAAAATTGCACGGCATTTACACTGGTCAACATTATGGTTGCTGGCGTCGGTTGGGCCCATCGCCGATCTAGAGTGCACAGGGGACCCCCTTTGGTCAAAGTGGCCCCTGAAGGGGGGACACGGTTCTGTCGGAGAGAGAAACAGGAAAAAGGACCTCTATATCGCAGGACTTTCGCTCGAATACACTTCAAATGTCCAAAAATCGCGCGCTTCGCGATTGTAAAATTTTCAAATTTGTACGGTATTTGACTTGAAATCGCCCATTTATAAAGAAGCACTGGACAAAAACACTTTTTGAAAGATCAAACATGCACTAGATAAAAATGACTTTTGGAGTTTGGCCCACCTTGGCCGAAAGCTGTATGCGCCACTGGTCAAGCGAACAATTTCGGACAAACTCACGTGATCAACGCAGGCCGCGTCCGATCGTCAAGTCTGACATCAGCTCTAAACTCCGCATGCAAACGTAGGCAGACATTGCAGCGCACCACCAAAAAGTTATTTGACAATTCGACAATTTTGAGTGTTCAGTACTGAGGCGGCCCGACTGACTGACGAAAACGGCTGCCATAACGACCAAATATTTGCTGCTGTTTTAGGTGCCAGCACAGGACATGCGTTACATGTTCTGGACGGAGGATATGACCAAATCGGCCCAGCGACACGCGGACCGCTGTGACTTTCGGCACAGCAAAGACAGACGGAATGTGGGCGAGAATATCTGGGTAGCACCATACAGCGACTACAGTGATGCGGTGAGGTTGTGGTATGTGGAGGTGCACGACCCGAAATGCAGGTGCCCGCACAGATACAAGAAGTGCTGCGGACACTACACCCAGGTGGGTTATTGCCGAAGTTGTCCTGCCATTAAAGGGCTCGGGACATCACATTCGAGTTATTTAAAGGACTCGGGCCACAACCACACTAGGGGTAACATAAAAAGCGTTATAGACCGTTCGAAAGCAGTTGGACACTACATGTTACGCACAAGTTTTAAGCACCTTTGAGGTTCGCTATCTCTTAGTTCGCGACCTTTCGTACGCACGAAAAAAGTGAATTTGTGCATGAGATGACCTCATATCAGAATGCTTTCCAACGGCCCACAACCCTTTTCCTGTTGTGCACCAGGCATTGTCAGTCATTGTGCAGAATAATCACAAATCATAAGAGCATCATACGTATATAAGATGACAGATTTCGAACCAAGTCGCATCGCTCAGGTCTCATGGAGTGTTTCTGTCTACAATGAGAATCACCGATTTGACATTTGGGACTTCAATCTGTCATGCGATCATTTGGTGCATTCGCACTGACGATGACCTGATGCGCAGGTTGTTTGTAAAAGCAGTTTGAAAAGTCAACCAAAAAGCACACTGCTATACGTACAATTCACATTGACCGTATCAATACTTGGTGATCGGATCGCATCCGGTCGCCAAGTTCGATACCATGTGTCGTACTCATGTGTCAACCACCCCACAATGGGCCCCAGCAACTTCCCTATCCCAGGTTGTTTGGTCGAAATCCTACCGCATGGGCTGCGGTGCCGCCTACTGCCGCGACATCTGGGGCGTCACGGGTCGGTCGTACCGTTACGTGCTTGTTTGTCACTATAATCCGTCGGGTAACAAAGTGATGGTGACGCCGAAGGGCAGCTTCGCACTGCCTGCCTTCAAATGGACCAACGGTACAGCGCAGGGATGTAGCGCGTGCCCAAAGGGACTCAAAAACTGTTATAATGGTAGTTTGTGCTGGTGATGTTTCATCTAGGCCGGTGTTGAACTTGGTGTCTGTTCACAGCACGTGATTTTTTTGAAATAAGGATATGTCAAAATTTTCTGATGCCACAGATTTCGACCCGTGTAAAGATTGTTTGTGGACAGCCCGACCAATACTTGATTTTACGCTGGTCAAATTTGGTGACACCCGTAAATCGCGTAATATCCTTAATTCATGACAACGACGTGGTGAAGGCAGGTCCAATCACCAAGCTTAATACCGCTGGTGACGTTTCACGATGTTGTACCGTATACCTAGGTACCGATCCCCCTCCCCTCCTTCTGAGGGTGGAGTTTTCGAAACGGTGTATGCAAAATTTGGGTGTTATGGGTCGGTCAGTGTAACTTCGGTGTAAACGTGAACATTTCCTATTGTTAACGTTAAATGTTTCAAGTTTACACCGAGCTGTTGACCGACCTTTACACCCAATTCTTGTTTACGCGGTTTCGAGAATTCTGCTCTGAGCTGGTGCACGCTGAATGCATTTTTCGTTTCGGAATGTGGTGCATTTATTCGGGTTCGTTATTGTCACTTATATCTTCTTCGTGTGGTTGGTGTTTTTCCAGCAAGTATGCTGTGATTTAGGTCGGCATATTTGCACAATCTGATATTCTGCCAAAAAGTGGCATTTTTCAAAACCCCAGGCCAACTTTGCACTTTACGTACAAACATCGTTGTGCGGTTGACGGTTGCTGCTGTATGTATCATTGCATGCGTGCTTTATATTTCTTTTTGTTTCTTGGATACTGCATTTTGGTTCAATTTCACTTAATGCGGCGTCGGTTTAAAGTTGAATAAAATTTAATTTGCACATTAAGCAAAGGACGGATTTGACTCCGTGGACTTTGCTGAATTTTTGTTCCAAACGTGTGCATGCGAATCCAATTTTATTATATCACGCATAATAAAGCAGATGTAGGATCATATTTTCGGCTAATAATAATACATGAAACATTGTACAACATGTATGTATAAATATACGTACACATCACGGGAATTTCTACTTACACCAGAATAGAAACGAACATTAAAAGGACATGGTAGGTAACATTATTCAGAAAGTTCAACAATTCACAATTAACATTATTATGGCAGTCAGTCAAACAATCGAAAATTTTGTCATCAAATATTGAAAAATGACATATATCTACACAAATGATATTGCAATAAATTGCATGTTACACGGCGCATATTTATTGGATCATAAATATAAGTTCGCATACGTACTCAACGGTTTATTGCGATGACCTTTTGCCAGAAATCAGTAATCATGTACAGTATAGTTTGCGCGCTTCATAACGACATGTTGGAGAGTCACCATATGAAGAAGGTATACAGTTGGTACACTGAACATTTGATTCCAGTCTGGACCGGGTCATCAGTCATTGCTTCCGGTCCCAGACCAGGACCTTACAGTCTCACAATTCAATCTCACAACTGCGTCTGCTGGGACTGAGCGTTTGCGGATCGTCAAAATCCGCCTGATTACCCGAGTCGCTACTACAATCCGCGGGTGACCCGCGTTTCGGTTGTGCGCCCGCGTCCAAATGCAGTGGAACCTGCTCGCGCGGCGGGGTGACTGACTGTTGGTTACTGGGTCTCGACTCAGACTTGGACGAAACATCGATTTGCAGACTCGCCAGCAGTTGACGGGCTTCGTCGTTCACTGGATTGAGTCTAACCGCTTCGCGGGCGTCCGTTTGGGCCCGGACCATGTCCTGACTGTCGAAACGACATTTGGCCCGCAGCAAGTACGCCTCGAAACCGCCCGATGACACCGACAACCTGCGAAACGGTATTCAATGTTTTCCGATGTTTCTTTATTCCTAATTGATGACTGATGGAGTGTGTCACATGCTTGCAAAACATTGGGAGATACATGGTTAGGAAGCATCATGACAACAACCCCATAGTCAACCCAAAATGAACACGATCCCCATATATGCGGGTGTTTCATCCCAATTGAAACATCACCCAGCCATACCTAAGCGCATCCTCGCAACATTCAATCGCGTCCGCGTATTGCCCGTTCCTTCGTTTGCATCTGCCCAGTCCAATGATGATATTATAGGTGACAGTCCTCAGCCGGTCCCTGATCCCCGGCCGCTCCTCCAGGCCGTCCAACTGAATGTGGGCCAGTTTGCGTTGTGCGTACTCGAACCGGTGCGAGGCGTCTTTGAGTCGACTGCGTCGATAGAGCAGCGCGCCATCTTCGACCAGTTTCTGTAGTAGTGCAATTCCGACGTCCGGTTGGCCTGAAATGGCGCATAAGGGCAACGGGTTTGGGAACGGGAATTGCTGGTTTGCATTCATAGTCTACGCGTAGTCCAACGGTGGTCATCGTTTGTATGCTGTTTCAAAGTTGGCACAGCTCTGAGCCCTAAAGTAAATTCGAGTTCGTGGGTATCCGAGTCAGGTCTGGCTTAGCAGTTTGCTATGCAGGACCTGTGCCGCCGTTCACGTGGAGGGGTAACAACATCATCATGGGCAGGATAACAAGGGAACAAGATTGTTTCGAAAGTCCGTCCGATCGGACCATATTGACTAGCAAAGATAGGGCTTATAGTAATGTCGTCAAATCATCGCGTCAAATTTTTTCATCAAATCACATGTATTATTTCTCGCGCACATTTTGGGCTCATGTGTATTATTGCTTAATTTGACGAACTGATTTGTCGACAAAACTATGTATTAGCCAAAGATAGCCGACCTTTGGCCAATTCCCAAGTGAGCGACGACAACTTTGCGCCACGTCGAAGGAAACACGCCAACGTGGCCATGTTGTGATGCGCTATGGATTGATCGATAGGTCGACGATTCTGATCGTCAACTAACTCCATGTTGGCGCCGCGATCCAGCAATAGTTGAACCTGATATTTCAGGGTAGATTAGGTTGTTGTCCGGTTTCAGACAGGGAATTTTAGATTATAAACGTTGGTGATCTGAATTGGAGCGAACCCTATCCGATTGGTCATACTAGACGGGACCCGTGCCTACGGCCCGGCTACAGCGCCGCGCCACCCCCCCCCCCCGAAGACCCGTTAGCATACCCAAAGCTACCCGTGAAAATTGAACCGGGCCCCCGAGGGAGGGGGCCACACACACACACACACACATGTCTTCCTGTTTTAGTAGTATAGATTGGTAAAGTGACTATTTGCACTGAAGACATTTCTAGATGCCTACCATATTCCCTAGCTTTACTGACTATGACCATCGTCACAGGTGCGTTTTGAGCTGTCGGGAAAAAATTTGTATACGCTGGTCAAAACCAGCGACATCTGCAAATCTCAAAATGCTATCCTACATTCCAAAAAAGGTGATGTCGCCGACAGACTCAGTTGTTGCCCGTGCTCACTCGTAAAAAATCTGTACATTTCTTACAGTTAGTCACTGTACCGTCCCAAGGTACAGATTTGCTGTTAGATTTTATACAGACGTTGACTGTACTCGAAATAGTACAGTAAAAAACTGTAGATTTATCTTTAGTTTTGCAATTCAGCGAGAAATAACGCGTCCACCAGCCAAAGACGGTCGCAAATCCTTAGACACACGATGTTTTTAACTGTTCAGTGAGTACTGTGTTTTTTTAATATTTTGGGTGCAATTTACTCCAAAGATTTTTTAATATCAGCTCAAATTTTAGATCAGGTGATCTTTGCACCTAGAATTTTGTCAGTTTGCCCGTAAATTGATCAAACTGCGCCGAATATCTGCCATGAAAACGGGAACGCAAGTACAAGCTAAAATGCTCAATGAACAAAAAATCGTGCTACTCGCACGCACCCAGATCCTTTCGCTGACCGAAGCGACTGCTCTGCCAGCTTAGCTATCGGACGGAGTAGCGCAGTCTTGGACATAAAGTTTTGCGCGCTTGCGTTTTGCAATGCATTGCAAAACTTACAGTCACTTTCTGTAACCTTTTGTGAACACCCTGTACCAACGCGTCTGAACCTACAGTGATTTACTGTGAAAACATACAGTTTTTTTGATGGATGTGAGACAACAGTTGCGACTGTAGTATTTTCTACAGAAAACTGTAAGAATCTACAGATTTTTTGCGAGTGAGTGATTCGATCAGCAAGTTGGCTGCTATACATAATCTAAATTCAACAGCAAAAGAAATTTCTTTTTTAGAAGCTCAAAAAATATAGATTAAAAAAGACACCATTGGAACCCACCAGTCTCTTTCCACCATGCCGCGCAGCCAGGTGTAAGGGCGTTTGCTCATTGCGATCGCGAGCGTTGATCAAATGACTACCCCGATCGATCAACAGGGCTGCGCACGCGTGTTGATTGTGCACACACGCACAGTGCAGAGCGCAATGACCCTCGGATGTCGTGGTACTGGACACGTTGGCGCCTGAAGTGGCAAGGAGGCAGGGTGATCTTGTGTGAACCGGCCTCAGACGGAAAGTTGGGCAGTCTTTGAAGGTGACGTGACCGGAATCTGGCGGTTTTCGACGATAAATAGTTATCAACCATCCTGAAGAACCGCGTAATACACGTATGTAAGTATATATGGTATCAAAAACCACTGTTCGGGATCGGGACCAACTGTCACAATCGGCCAAAAATTGCAGCTAGTGCTCTATGTACAGAGGATGTCTCAAAAGTGTCCTCAATTTGTCGTCCTGTTGTTTGTCTCATGGCGTATAGGAAAGACAGCATGGTGTCTTTCACCTGAGCGCAGGTACAGCACTTTTAGGACACCCTGTCACAGCAGTGAAATCAGAAAGTAGCCGCACCTCGGCTCAACAACAATTCCATGACACCAATATGGCCGTGCTGCGATGCGGCCATCAATGGTGTGTACCCGTTTGTGTCGTGCTCGTGCTCAACATCGAGGCCGCGTGCCAACAGGAGGGATACGATCTCCCATGAACCTGGAACGGGTTGGGAACACGTTTGCAATCTGCGTTTCAACTAACGTACTATGTTTTTTTGGTGTGAGCATTTCCCGCGATTTACAAAGGCAAGTATTACGTCAGCCTTGACGAATCAGGCAAATATGTAAGCAAATTCTAAGTCGGCTTCAAATTTGATAACCGAATCTGGTCATTTTCTGATCCCACCAATTTTGACCTGCGTAAAATTGTACAATCTGGAAACAACTTCTACGCTGGTCAAAATTTAGTGAAATCGAAATTAATCACGAAGTACAGTAACATTACGTGAGGAAGGCATCACCGCTTCGATCATACAAGTTTCACGCCTAACAATGGTTTTAGACATATTTTCCCGGTTTTACACACTACCTTCATAAATCAGGCAAAACAAAGATTAAACAAGCAGCAAAATTAAACGTGCATAAATACCATATACCTCCAGCAACGGCGCTGAGCAATGGCGTGCTGGCAGCGCCATTTATGGTCCGAATACTGGCACCGCACTGCAGCAGGTACCGTACCAGCTCGCCTAACCCGCGCGATGCTGCTTGATTCAGGGCTGTCTGCCTGCTCACTGGGCACACACAGTCGATTGAAACATCGCACATGTCGTACAGGAATTGACAGACCTGTGAAGGAATGGGAAACGGTGACGACGATGGGTGATTATTTGTACAGTCTGTCCTCTTTATAGTGACTTAATCGGGACCCCTCACTTTCGGTTGCTGTGAATCTATTTAGGTATTGGTCGCACAATGACTATATAAGAATCCATCCAAAAATTTTCCTGAATGGTAAGGCACGTCTCGCTGCAGATCATAAGCGTTCTATTTATATTTTTTCCAAAACATTTCTGCCGATATCAGGCTCACTGTGTTCAAACAGTTTCACTGCAGTATCACCGGAAATGTTTTGGAAAAAATATAAATAGAACGCTTGTGATCTGCAGCGAGACGTGCCTTACCATTCAGGAAAATTTTTGGATGGATTCTTATATAATCATTGTGCGACCAATACCAATTCGGGGGGAAATCGCTTAGCCAAACTGTTGTCGAAACAAGTAGTCACCACACGATAGGGTCTCACTGAAAGAGGATCTGCTGCGATTTTTGGACCTTTGCATCAGCAGTGATGTTTCATGGCCCAAATAGTGAGTTCTTCTAGTGTCTTTTTCGGGCATCATGTTGCGTTTCAGTGTGAGGCAGCCGCATACTGAAGATGACCTGGTGCACCAGCAGAACAGAACAAAACTGGCAATTCAGCCAGCAATGTGTCACATGGGCTATATACATACATAACTGAAGCTGAGTCTTCGTTTTTTACTGTTTCTTTTTTTATGACCCCCTGTCGTTTAAGCTCAACACAAACTTTCACAACTTTTTCGTGACGATATCGTTGGCTAATCGAATTACCACACGATTGTGCGAACAGCTCAATTGAAATATTTGACTTGCGCACGCGCGCATCAGGTGTCCTTGGAACAAAATTAAGACCGTCTCTGGTGTTCACAGCAAACGCGTGGGTATTGTAAACAGTCATAGCATAATTTTCGAAAGCCTGCGATTTTTGTCCTTCTACTGAGCAGTAATAAACACCAGTGCCGGACTGAAAAGAATCACCTTTCTTTTGGAAATTCTTGGCACGCATGCTTGGCATTAGAACGGAACTGAGAACCGGAAACCCGCGTAGTGCGTGTGAAAAGCGCAAATATGAAAATACAAAAATCCTTTTTCAAAATAGTACATACAGTATATAGCACGTGGCCCGGCGAGTATCGCACGACGACCTTGGAAGCATTTGCGACGAGTAAGATGTAAGAATAGTGATAATTATAACGACTTAGTACTGTATCGACCCCACTGTTCAGTGCCGTTCTGTGCCTGTTGTCTAACTAATCTGCGAAACATTCTTTTTCACATTATTCACAGCCAAACTAATCAGCACGCATTACATACCATTACGGTGGTTGATTGAGTACTTTTAGCGGTGTTCGCCTTGGTTCACGTTGCTTTTGAACTTTTTAACTTTGCATGGAGATTTTGTGTGTATAAGAAGTACGATCACGCTAATTGCTGCTGACGACTGAATTATGGAGGTGTCACTGTCAGTTAGTCATTATGTGATTTAAATGTGAAAAAGTCAAATCGCGTCAAAAATGCAACAAATTGCCAAACACACTTATCACTTATTATAAATCGACACTCGCCATACCTACATATAGAATAAAGAGAAGATGTTGCACGTGTTGTTATCATGCCCATTACTATAATTACGTGCACTCACAGTGGCTGATAGGACAAAAACAAATTCATGACTAAACCGTGGTTTATAATATTTTAGTGGTTGCAGAGAAAATGTCTTTTCATTTTTCGAGTTCCACGACAAAGAAGGTATACTGCACTGCATTTTCCGATATTTGTATAGCGGATCAGAAAGAATGTGTGAAACATCATCGTCACTCAACCAACCTTAATCTGATTAGCGGCGGCCGCGGCAACAAACGCCTGTTGCGTGGCGCGCTGCCGTGGATTGCTGATACTGCCATTATCAGCCATCGTCGTGGGTGCCGACGTGGAAGTGGAAGGCATCGCAGCGTCAATGTACGACCAACAACTCCAATCGCATTGCAGTAAGAATGAGACCACGGTCACGTGACCGCACTCGGCTGCGTGCACCAGCACGTTGCGTCCAGTGCGATCGACGGCTGTCAGCTGGAAGCAAGCGTGACCAGCGTAAACTTGAAACCGGGAAGTTTGCTTTACGCTGGTCAAAATAGACCTGATCTCTTTTGGCAGCGTGAGTTTTTTGTACTTAAAGCGCCAATGTCAGCATATTATACAGCAGGGTGTATTTCGGGATTGACACTAAATTTGACCAACGTAAAAGGTGTTCGCAAACAGGTGACTGAGAAATTTTACACTGGTCAGAGGCACGAAATGGCATCCCTGAGAACAACGGTAGTCGCTCACCTTCGCGCCGTGTTGGTGCAATATCTGAATGACGTCCAAATGGCCGTGTCTGGCCGCAATCATCAACGGCGTACATCCATCCTGCGAATTATCGACCGCATCGACGTTGGCGCCAAATTCGAGCAGCAAAGCGCACAGATCCGTTTGGCCCACGGCCGCCACACGTGACAACAGGGGCTGGCCACTGGGCAGACGCGCGTCCGCGCTCGCGCCCGCCATTAGGAGTAAACGGGTCACCTGGGTGGGTGGATGGGTGGGTGATATAAGCAATGGTTGAGTTTGCTTGTTGGCAGCAGACGATGTTGAATAATAACGGGGAGCGCATGTACATTCCAAAATCCTTTGTGAACAAAAAATGGCTTTCTTCGACTGGGGCTCGAACCCAGGTCCTCCGCCTAACCGGGGCATTGCTCTACCAACTGAGCTATCGAAGTGCCTGCCCTTGGACGCAAAGTTTTTGGTCATATACATACGCAATTGTGATTGCCGTTTCTGCTGTGATGCACAGACCCACAAAGTCTGTGTGTGTGCGTACAGCCACAAACTGCACAACACACGATAAACGCTTTGCAAGCGAGGTGTATAAGCAATGGTTGAGTTTGCTTGTTGGCAGCAGACGATGTTGAATAATAACGGGGAGCGCATGTACATTCCAAAATCCTTTGTGAACAAAAAATGGCTTTCTTCGACTGGGGCTCGAGCCCAGGTCCTCCGCCTAACCATGTATATGACCAAAAACTTTGCGTCCAAGGGCAGGCACTTCGATAGCTCAGTTGGTAGAGCAATGCCCCGGTTAGGCGGAGGACCTGGGTTCGAACCCCAGTCGAAGAAAGCCATTTTTTGTTCACAAAGGATTTTGGAATGTACATGCGCTCCCCGTTATTATGGGTGGGTGATGTTTCGCAAAAGTGAGTATATGGTGGGCTACTCTCTGCTGTTAAAGAATTAAACAAACTTTCCAATAGTTGCCACAATCCGCCCTTCATTTTCCTTCCCACATGCAGATACTTGTTCTGCGAAGGTTCTTTGCAGTGACTAAAAATTACCTATCTGGAAACAGTTGAGAGTGAGAGTTCCCAGTCTCAGTCCCATTAACGCACACAATATGATAAACATTATTCAGAATCGTCGCCGAAAGCACAGGACATGTCACTATAAAGAGGGTATCCTGTGGGTCTTTGTTTTCCCTGAATCCGCAAGGCTGCGTAGTGTCCAACTCACTTTTGTGTTCGGTGATATGATGTTTCGCTCGGAGCACAGCGCCGTCGGCAGATCAGCCGCACTTTGTTGTATCCACATCAACTGACAGTCTCGGCCGGAAGCGCCGGCAACAATGTCCCCTGATGATTGCCTTGATGGATCAGGCACGTTGTTCTCATCGGAATTCGACGGTCTGAGATGTTTGTATGGGTGCGCTTTGAGCAGATGGTGGCCCAACTCGAATAGTTGACTTGATGACAAACCGCCGCGCCGTGACATTGACAGCGCCAGCAACATGTGACCCTGCCTGAAATATGACACATGATGCCTGATTATCAGGGTGGGTGCCTGATGGGCAGGATCGGAGATCAGAAAGGGTGTCTCTGAGAACTCAGGTGACATAAGAGCACGACAGACGATGGTGCGATAGAAAGTGTTGTAGTATAAGTACTGGGAATAAATTATAAACAACGTTTTAGTGTGGTTTTTCACGCACACGGCAAACATTGCAACCAATCAAATAGGTCAAATTAATAAGACCACAACAAATTTTTCGCAAAAAAATCAAATAGACAACGCCCAAGGTGTGGAGATGTACGCGCACACTCACCGATGATGATATTCTCGGGTGCTGAACACAGAGGGTTACGGTAGGGAAGGGATACTGTATGTACTATGTGGATTGGTATACGGTTGTATAGGTGACAATAAGCTGCATCAAATTTGGAGGCAAGAGTCATGACTACGATTACAACGGCATGACAAAGTCAATTCTTGTTTGGGACCGAAAGTTTGTGATCGGAGTGCAGCACCAGAGCAGTAGTGTGTAATTTAGACCCGTGTAAAAGTTGTTTCCTTGCATCAAATGAACAATTTTTACGCTGGTTAAAATCGTGCTCCAGCCCTATCGCAAAATTTGGTCCAAACAAAAATTGTCCTGGCCTTTGCCGTGGTCTTGTCGTCGTTTGCCTTCAAACTTGATGCAACTCGGAAGCTTACGGTTGGGGTACGGTATGTGTGGATGGGTACGGTAGCTCACAATAAATGACACTGTACATATTACACCAACCGAACGTCGACGAAGAATTTCGGCACGTTCGTTTCCGACCGTCGTATCAACCAATCACGAAACGCCGAATGGAACAGAGTCACTGTGTTGTCGTCGCTGGATCGCGTGACGAAATCACTCAGTTGCGATAGTCTGTGGGAAGACAAGGGTGTTTTTGTAGTACACTCAGGTTTGTGTAGAAAATAGTGACAGTCACTGCGGTAGTCGGTAGTTTGGGGGCTAGGCTTTTTTTGGGGGCTAGGCTTTTTTTGGGGGCTAGGCTTTTTTTGGGGGCTAGGCTAGGTTTTAGCATAACAACCAAGTTTTGTTTCAGGCTAAAAACCGCGCCAAGCCAAACAGCAAGTCAATATGCCAGCTGAATACTTTACATCATCACCCAAAATATCCAACCTTTGCTCAAACTCCTGCACACTCATATAATCGCCGGTCCTGCCCGCATTAATGACGCCATGCAATTGTTGCACGGTCAGAGGAGTCAACGTGGCCAGCAGCACGCTGAGGATGGGCGACACTCGTTCGTATGCACGCGTGGAGGGGTACTTGAGATTGAACATCAGTAGGAACACCTGCGGGTGGGAGAATGTTGATTTTATTTGAGTTGTTAATTGACAAACGGGCTATTTGAAATGTGGGTGACATGCATACTCAATTGAAACAACAACATACATGGTCACCCATCTGTAGCATTCGCACTTGCGCAATGAACAGCTACATACATACATACGAAAACGGGTCGTAACGGCAACCGAAAACGCGGGGACAATTAAACCTGCCAGCACAGTGTGTCAACCACTCTGCAATAAGCCAAACGAAATGCACTCACCTCGGCCAAATTCACCGGCACGGCGCTGTAACTGGACGTTCTCAACTTGATGTGGCCTTGCTGAATCATGTTGAGCGCCAAATTCAAATACAACATGTTGCCTCTGGCAGTCGTGATCATGTGGTTGGCGAAATGCGCATACGGGTCATCTCCATTCGGCAGTCCGCTCACTTCGGCGATTTGGTCTTGCAACGAAGTTGAGTAGGCGAAACGGGCGTCCAAATAGAATTGGGCGTCACGATAAACGCGCTCGTCAAGTACTGCGTCGTCAAGACACACGCGACGCGCTGTTGCAAACGGCTCCAGTAAGGATGTCTGCAACGGAGGTTTCGTTTGTGGGTTCCGGTTGAAAATGTTTTCGTGCTGAACCTCGTGATTGGCTTTGGCGTTGGTCACGCACCTTGCTTTTTTAATATTGAGAATGACTTATTTCGACATTTACCGATGCTGCTGGATTTGTACCAACATTAGAGTTGTGTCCAGACAGCCACAGTAAAGTGCTATATTACACTGGTCAAAATTTGTCGCAGCAGTCATTGTTTGCGCAACATTGCTGTAGAAAAAGTTGACTAACGTGACCGGACCAATGACTAAAACGAACTGCAAAAACGGACAGTCACCGTGAAGAAATCTCATCTGTTTTGCATACTTGCACGTGATTCAGATGTCACGCAACAAACAATCAAAAAATCCCAATTCACACACAAACACACACACACACACACACACACACACACACACACACACACACACACACACACACACACACACACACACACACACACACACACACACACACACACACACACACACACACACACACACACACACACACACACACACACACACACACACACACACACACACACACACACACACACACACACACACACACACACACACACACACACACACACACACACACACACACACACACCTGTTCACTCTTGACGGTCATAATCCATCGACACCATTGCGGCATGCGATCAGCGTGTGAGCGCAGAAAGCTGGCGATCGATTCGGTGCCCTCGATGCGATGAAATTCGGCCTCGTCCACGCCATCGACTAGAATCAACAGGGGCGTGTCGAATTGCAGTTTGAGCTTGGTGAGTGGCTCGACGATACATCGATCGAACACCTGTACAGAGGCAGTTGGAATGGTTTATACGTTCGGTTTCTATCGTTTCGACAAGAAATATTATATTTTGTGATGAATGATTAAGCACAGATCACGTAATCGATCAGAACGGCAGTCATTTGCACTTGGTGATCGAGTCAGTGTAAATCTTGTTACTTTAGACCAGCGTAAAAATTTTTCACCTGGACTATCAACAAATTTATCTGCATCGTACGTTGGTGGAAATTAGTGGTCTAAGGAAATCAATCAGGTAAATATTGTTCAATGCAATAAGTCAAGGTAAGACCGGACTGCATCGATTCCGGTGTCTGATGCGAATACGAGTACGAAAATCCAAAAAGCCAAAAGTGCAGAAAAATAAGGAAATTAGATGAACTATGACAGAAAACGTTCAATACCTTGATCGGGTCATGTCGTTCGCATTCAGCAACGGTCAACAATTGCTGCAGATGCGGGTCGGCGACCAACGCGTCCGCGTACGGGCGCAGACAAGGACTGGCGGCCAGCTGGGCGGACAGATTGCAGACGAATTCCACCAATCGGCAGGTCGGCGCATTTTCTACGCGACAAAAGTGGACGCCGACAAGTCGCGACGCAGCATGACTGAGGTAGTCGTGGGCATTTTGATGTTGGACACGATCGAGCGACACGCGCGACCCGTTGATGTAACAACCGGAGTCTGCTGATGATGACCCGCCGGTGGAAGTGGGCGACCCGCCGAAAAACGGCGAATGCGCCGCCAGTTGCCGGCAAATCGCAGTTTTGCCCGTCCCGCCCTGGCCTTGCAGGATCAGGGTTCGCGTCACGGTTTCATCTGGACGCAATAATGTTTCACCGATCTCTCTGAACAGCCATTCTCGGCCCACAAAGGTGGAATCGAGCTCCGAAGCGCACGTCGTGTCAATTGGGGGGAACAGCGGACGAAGACGGAGACCTTCGGGTGGTTGATGACGCGCGGATTTGGAGGTCAGGGCGGAAATGGTTGTGCCTGAAAAATCAAGGAATATATTTGGAGAATTCAGGGTGTTTTTGAGTCACGCTGTATTCTTCTGGTGCATCGCACTGATAATGATCTGGTGCACTGCCCGTTTTATAAAATGGCCAAAGAAGACAGCCAAATACACATGGCTGTGCAATTCCAACATTTGGAAAGGAAATACCGAAAAATTGTTGTGCTATCGATTATCTGAATATCTGAATATGAGCATCTAAAAGTGTCCGATCTCATGAAGATGGTGAACCTTTGCATCAATGCCGACTAGGATGCGCCTTACAAATCAGGCAACACGCCGCTCAAATAACGCTGTCAAACAATTTTTCAGAGTGCACACCGACCTGATCCCATCACGTGACGTGCACCAATACCGACCCTGGAGCCAATGAACGAACGACGACTGCTGCCAGCCGAACTCGGATTGATCACGTAGTCACAATGTGAACCACGCGACGAGCCGCCGACTGGAAACGAATATTTCACACTGAATGTTTGAAAAAGTAAACATTGATAAACACACTGATGTCAAACTTGGCGATCGGATCAAATCAGCGTTGGTCTGAGGGGAAGCTAGGTGGCAATGAGGTTATTTTTCAAGATTGGTATACTCTGACAATTCTTTTGGGAGAAACTTTTCAAACGCGTTGCCTGATCCGTAAAGCGCATGATGCGTGCACTGGCTATAGCGGTCACGTGACTTCTGTAGCCAGTGCACGCATAATGCGCTTTACGGATCAGGCAACGCCATTGAAAAGTTTCTCCCAAAAGAATTGCCAGAGTATAGGTGCAGGTAGATCAAATCCAATTCGATCACCAAATTTTCTGCTCCAAAGTAAGTTCAGAAAAGTAAACATTGAGAATCACACATATACTCACTGCTAGCGTTTGACCGCATGTTGACATTGGCGGCGTTGCGTTTCGACATTCGAGGACTGCCGAATGCTGACGTGCCTGCGATGCTGCTCATCAATGACATCAACGACTGTTGACTGCCTCGCGTACTGCCTGAAACATCAGGGAGGATTGAGTGCTGATTAGATGGGCGTATAGTGCACCCTCTTTACAGTGAACCCATCGGTACCAGGTAACTTTGGTCGCTATGAAGAATATTCTGTGCTGTGCAATTGTAATCAGAAGATTCGGGACTATTGGGGAAATTGTCGACACTGTGGTTTCACTGTAAAGAGGATACACTATGATTGGTCATGTATTGATAATTTGTGGGTCACAGAAAGATTACGGAAATTTGTGGTTATTGTATAATCACAAATTGGATAATCTTATGATGTAATGGTACGGTATCTGTTGTGCCCTAGTGCGCGCTCCGTTTGCGCCGCAGGTGGTCCTGGACGGGGAATTTGTGGCTAAATTTCGTGATAATTTAATGTGACTGTTTCTCTTCATATTTTGCTCACTAATACTATAGTTAGGCAGTGCAAACAACCCCAACATGGCAAGCGAAGGTTCACACCATCTTTAGCTTTCGATTCGGTACTCTTCTACAGCGTGTTCGCAAAGCTGACTAAAAACGCGTACAATATACACACGCCGATTAGTCATGAATCGAACTGGGTGATCGGACCCATGAAAGATTCACGTGATCAATTCAGATCAGATCCTAGCACGTCCGATCACCAAATTTGTTACAAAGAAGCATTACACGTGCACAAACAAGAAGCAACACCGAAATCCATCCGCATAAAACATAGTCGACGACCTTGTGTGGCATGGCAGCACGCACATGATGTTTCACCGTTCTTACCCTCTTCACTTTCGACCGTCCGTCCGCTGGTCACCGATCGACTATCGTGACTCGTTCGAAAAGTGATTCGCCTATGATTGGAAGACGATGCATCTTTCTGCTGCGATTTCCTGATCCTCCGCTCGACCGGCGTGCACGACCGGTGGTGGCCGGCCCGCATCAGCAATTGCTGTCCAACGGCTGAATCCATCATCACGGTTTTGGTGCCGCCCGATTTCGCCTGATTATCAGTCGTCACAATCATGCTCAGCCGATTATTGCAGTAATTGTTGTACAACCGATCACCATTGTCATTATTATCTTGTTCGTCTATACGCTGTATCAACGACCGCCGCTGCAGTTGGTCATTGCTGTGATGACTGTACCGATTATGCTGGTTTCCGGCACGTCGACTGCTGTACCGAAGGAAAGCATTGGCGGCGAGCGACGAACGTGCCGACAGCCAGTTGGCGCTCAGGTCGATCAGCGACTGACGTTGTTGGTAACGTGCTGCAGCGCCGGTGCTGTTGGTGTGATTTTTGCGCACGACCACTGCGTGTGCACTTGCAGACTGCTGGTGCACTGTAGCGGTAGCTGTTGTCGTTGTCATGATGTCACCTCGTCTTGCCTTGGCGGGTGTCGGGTGTCGGAAGTCTTAGCGCAGCGCGTCTTTGGCGTTTTTATGTCGTATAACGGTCGTTTGTGTGAACACTTGTACAGTTATATGCACGTACATGCACAGCACGAAGTGCAAACGTCCATGAAAAAGTGTACAGTTTGGCTGGGGGTCACACAGAGCAATGTATACAGGTTGAAAGTGGTTTGTATCGTTCCTTTATTCACGCCGAGAAGGTTAAGTGATTTTTACGAAGTTTTAACGGGCGCACGTTGGGTGATAAATACGCTTTTCGCAGGAATTTGACGCTAAGCTCCATCCGTCGTAATGTTGAGAGCGCCTAAAATCATGCAAAAAAGTCATCACAAGAATTGCATGAATATTGGCTACGCACAATAGTGGGAAATGTTCTATAATATTGTAGCTGGGAAAATTATGCACATTTCTCAGGCTAAATGCTTGGGAATTGGGAATTTGGGAAAAATTCACTGCGTAAGGAGAATCAAATATAAAGCTAGGATGAACACATCAAGTTGGTGCAACACTAAACTACTCCCAATATTTAGATCATGTCTACAGGTGCACGGATAAAGACAGAGGCGACACACGCGGCGGCGGGAAAAATATTTCAAAAACAAATCAGAACCACTTGCGACGCCTATACAGTTTTGGGGATAATCAGGCACCAAATTTATTGAGATGCGCACATTTTGCGCAAGGTTACCGTGCGCCGACATATTAAGATTGAAAATTATTTACATTCACATGTATGTATTTATGATTTGCACAATATAGACGCTACTGTTTAGCTGTTTGGAATAAAGATGCAAAAATAATCGGGATATTTGGAAATCAAAAGAGTATGTGCATGCGTACTGAGACGTTTTGAGCGCTAGATTATCTGCTGACAACAAAATTTTAAGAAAAAAGATTGCGCGGATACACCTGAGACGTCGTGAACAGCATAGTTCAAGGGCTGATCAGTAGAACAAGTGTAGTCACGCAAATTGACGGGACAAAGACGTTGCCGATGATCTTTAAGTTATGTAGGTGTGGAGGATCACTCAACCGATTTCGTTAATGTCAAAAAAACAACCATTCGCTTTAAATCAAGAGCAAACTCTTCAGAATGGGCCTCACACATATTTGACTGCAACCAATCAGAGCCAAACATATACATACACACCGAGTAAAGACGTCAAATTTGAGAGCTCGCGTTCAAAAATAATCAAAGTCCGAGTCAAGTGACTGGCTGTGCTTCGCGCTCCGTTTAACTAGCGCGCGCTTGGGTGCGAAAATTCACATAAAATCCGAAAATTGAGTTCAGTTCACGCGTTTCTATATAATCAGCTTGACGCATCTGGCCCACATCACATGGGAATCATGCATGAAATTGAGAATGGGGAGAAAATGAACATGCTGTTCCGGTTCCCGAGTTCAGGTTCCACAATTCCGAGTCTCAAGATATACATTGTAAGTGGAACATTTTGAATCGTTTGAAGTCAGAGTCATACTATGCAACGACCATATGACAGAAAGAAAGAGATAATAAAGCGCAAAATATGGAGCGGAACGGGCCGATTTTCGTACACCATGGTTCGTTTCTGAATAGTAAAACTGATAGCCACGTGTGGAGACCGCTTGAGAGAGATCATATGGGAATAGAGAAAACGGAAGACATTTTCATATGTGTTTGGTGTTGGGATATGAAATTGGGCTTGAGAAATGTGTGTGCCAAAGATGTGATCTCGGAAAGTAGGGGGAATTCAGAGAAGAACGCATATGAATAAGCTGAAATTGTGCGATATCAAACAGAAATGAATACGGGATATTAGGTATGAAGCTGTCACCCAGCAGAAAGTCAGAAGTGCAAACATCAGATAAAATATACCTAAATTGAGAGCGAGAATATTGTATTTGAGGGAGATCAAATAGTCAGATTCTGAAAGAATGTCAAAATGAAGAAAAGGAAATAAGATGTCAAAGATCGGGGCACGCAGCGGCAGTTTTAATATTGTTAGTGGCATTGGCATGGACCTACCGTAATACCATTTTGGCATGCTGATCCCAGCGTACTATGCACGTTTCCTGATCTTAACTGTTTGCGTATGTTCCCCAATACCCAGTATGGCATGCGTATTATCTTTGGTTTCCTCTTGAGTATTTGGTTTTCCGAGTAAAAATCGTATCAAATTGTCTATAGTTCGCCGGTTTATTAAATTTGGGTGCCAACCCAACCTACAAAAGCACGTTTTTCTGTCACACGGGGCACAGTTTTTCTTTCTTTGTTACGACTGCGTTACGACTGATTCGGCTTCAGCAAGCAAATTTCCTCAATTTAAATTTGGTGCCGAGTTAACTTTTTAGCCTAGTATCATACCAACTCAGTTGTACGTAATTTATGTACTTTAAAGTCGGTACAGTTGGTAACTGTGTTGAGCGACAAACGCAAATCAATGGCGGACTAATCGTAGAGTGGTTGAGGCATGTACTCCACACTGAACGATTAACGCAACGTTTTCGTAACGGTGGACCAGAAAGAACGGGGTAAAATGATAGACTTTTTGGCGGCTAAAAACAAATGTGTATGCGAGCGACTTTGTTGGACAACTTGCGTCAACTGCTTTGCAATAGGCCAGTCAAACAGTACGATGACAACGATATAACTAACAGACCAAACAAACTCACTTGCGGTGGTCGAGTGTTGCTCTTCTTGCAGTTTTCGCATCGGAAACCATCCAATTCGCAAACCGAACGGGCGATATGGCTGATTTTGATGTAGTTGACGTGTGTATAATCCACCGTCAGACACAGAGTGAGGGACCAGGGGCAGAATCTCGCCCGAAGTAACCGCCACGGTGGCCCGACGCTCGCGGGACCGTTTCTTGCGCAATCGTTTCATAATAATCGGATATCAATGACTTCCGATCGGGTCTCAAGAAGATCGATCGATCAATCAATAATCTGTTGGGTACGGTATCCCCAACATTGATCCGAGCTGCAGGCGCTGTTTTTCTGGCATGTGTATGAGTGGCCGGAATAGATATCACCGGGCACTTGGGCAGCAAGAGGAACCTTGGGGTACACCTTTCTTTGTGGTGCCGCTCCTTCAAAAACGTGTCCGTCTGCTTGTGGCTCAGGCAGGTCCGCTTCCTGGTATGAATGTCTCAATCAGCCGAAAATATTTTTTCTGACACCAACAAAAGCGTCATTACGCGGTGATTGATTGCGCAAATAGGGGTGCATACGGTGCGGTTGAAAGGTTCCTCTTTTGGTCAGATGGTGGGTACACACGCACAATAACTGACACTTCCGCGACCTGGGGTGCTGTGTAAACTTTGTTAGTTAACCGGGCGGCGGGTTATACTCTGTTCTCCAATGCGCAATTTCGCCTTCCTTTGACTGTCATCATATAATCAGCTGAACTCGGAGTATAAACGTCAGCTTTGCAGAAAAGCAGCGACTTTTTTGCGTGACACGACTATGACAAGAGCGGCTCAAATATGATACGCGGCGTGGACTTTTTTCGGCCGCAAAGTTGCCAATATGTGGAAAACTGAGATGTATCAGGAGAATAATGGGCGCTTTTATGTTTGTGGCTTGCCGGAAGCGGATGTGCCGCCGAAGTCGTATTGTGTTAAATGGGCATAATCAAAACATAAAGTCCGCGTGTCAGATTAGACCCTCGGGGGGTGGCGTTGTTCGAGCGGATGACAAGACGAACGCAGTTACAAGCGTGTGACGAGGCTGGTTAACGGTTGCTTGCCTCACGGGTCGAGAGACATAAATTCAAAACGACGCCACTTTGGGCATTGTGACGCAATATGAATTCAGAACGACGAAGATTGTTTTAATTTTGGATTCTCGTTTAGGTGTCCACGACGAGGTATGTATACGTACATACTTGGTGACACACGCCAGCGACGAAATAATATTAGACAATTAGGGCGGATGTGAGGCTTCGTTGGTCAGAATTACTGCAACCATTCACGGGTATATGGGCGTTTTCTCACTGTGCAAGCTGCACGCAATAGACACACACACAGCCGCAGTCACGGGACACAAAGTTCAATCACAAGCAGGGGCTTCAATGGGCCGACTGCTGGATAAAAAATGAACGCGGCATTATGTTGCTGTGTCATTGCTTGTTCATGAGCCCATAAGCCCGTACAGATACATACGACCTGAACCTGCACGCATGTGGACCAAAGTGCAGACATATGCTGGCGCCATATCACACAAGTTCGGTTCACAGAGGAATGCACACGTTATATTGTGCAAGCTCAGCTGCCCCCGTATAAATATGTCGGGTTTATAGTTTGTCGCTTTAAAAGTGTCCGTTTTTTTTTGAAACCGAAGTACCAAGCTGCCGCCAATCACACCAGGACTGGGTCAAATGCAATCAAGTAACGATGTTTCGATCAATTTTCGTCTCTCTTTTCTGTATCTCTGGCTGTGTTTCTTCAGCGCGCTAATTTTGTTTCCAAAGTTGCACACCGGCCAAACTATAACCACACAGTGTCCATGGCTTCATAATAGCACTGGCTACACACAGACACTAAATTGCATCATACGTGAAGCTGACTTGCAAACTGCACTGCTGCTTTTTATATGCAATGCGGCCACTTTTTTCTCTGTTTTCTATTTAGTGCGCTGCAAATCTGTTCGGTAACGGACGCAGCCAGTAGCGTCCGATTTACTTTTTTCCGCCGCATGAAGGAAGAAAAAAGAAAAGATTGCTGGTGCTACATGTGTACATTGACTGTGTGCATCAACTCAGATGGGAAAATTGAACAGGCTATGTGGCCAAATCCAAGTCACAACAAATATTGTATACATACCGCTGTAGCAAGCATCACACAGCTGTGGACAAGCCGCAAAGGGCACGGGACTAATAGGAAGTTTTGATAAATTGCTGAAAATAAAAATGAAATGAAACAGATTTCGCAATATGATGAATGGAAATAACACACAGTGGCCGAAAATATTATCTGCTTGCTTTCTGTTGCACGTTTTGAACAGATAGGTATACACAGTACAATTTTCTTTCCCAACAGTTACTGCACCACTGGGTTCACCAAATAATCAAAAACGATTTTGCGGTATTATAGCAGCCGAATAAACAGGGAGAAAAAGGTGTGACAGAAGATAATGACAGGGTACAGTCATGCATGTGTGTGCGGAACATTACCCAATAATATGAATGAGTGTAATCAAGAATTGGCTCACTGTTTTCTAATCTGGTCTCAAACAGCCGCACACGCTGCAGTCCACTTGCTTTATAGCGAACCCCCTCATCCTATAGTGAGTCGCTCGCTGTTGCTTGAAGCTCAAGTTTGGTCTGCAGTCTGCGTTGGTTCATAACCACCGAAAGCGAACGAGAAAGATACTACAGTTCCCAGTGGATTCACTATAAAGAGCCGACACTGTACCCGCTGGGCACACGAGAACAAGCGAAAGCATAACGAACGGACTACAAATCTCGGCTTCAGCCGAACAGCTGTGAGATTATATGGACCCAGGTGGCTATGACGAATCAGAGAACACACACCATGAACCTTCATCGGTAGCCACAGGGGATTTGTAGGCGTGAAAGCCATCTTTATGTTTCTATTGTTTCTTATGTGTGGACGGAGGTAACAACGCCCTAATTCCTGCTCCAGAGGGGGATGGATGACGGTTCATGTTCCGAACAGGGGTCTGTGGACCGCTCCAAAGACCCACCAGGTGCAAACAATGCATTTTGTCAAAGGTACACATTGTAGTACATATTCTCAACAAAGCACAATGAAAGAGCCATGGAGTGACCCTTTCAGAGATCCTAAACAGGCTTAGCGGATTAGCCATTGGCCATTGCTCTATACGTTTTAGCATTTTGCCTCCAAGCGGAACGAACACAAAATTACCCAGGAGTTGGCATATTTTCGACGCAAAGCAGATGTCGGATACCGGTGGTTTTGGTCGGCTATGGCAGCATCGATAGGTAAAGAGTGCAAGCTGACCTTTTAGAGTGCTTCGATCGAAACATAAACAATGACTATTTTATATACGCATACATAATTATTTGCATTTATGTTTTTTTTGTCAGTCACATTGTTCTGCGCATTTTATGTCCCGAGAGAAATCACCGCTAATTATTAACAACCAGTTGCATGGTGAAAGTGAGCATGCGGGTACCAACTGGACCACAATTCGGGGGGGGGGGTAGATATTTGGCTGACAGTTGCTATATTTTATGATCTATATTTTGATGTGGACATTCACAGACAGGAATCTGACAAAAATAATATCGACAAACCGGATCAGCGAAAAAAAATCCAATCCAGCTCAAAACATCAAAGTCCGTTTAGCGAAATACCGATCTGCCAAGCAACAGGTATGTACAAATTTGACCAGGTACGAGTCACAAGCTTGTTAGTGATGGCTGTTCATGCATGAAAAACAGAGCAAATATTGGACTAAGGAAAGTGCAAAGTAGATTGATATGAGCCGAAAGGGAAGGAAAGAATAAGAATAGGCGCAAAAAAGGCCATCACCGCCCCTCCAAAGTAAACAAAGAGCGATTTTATGCTTTTTTGCCATTCGTTTGGTTTCGTTTCCTTCAGAGCGAAGCCCTGGTGAGGAGGGAAGAATATAAAAATTCAGACACGAATAACTTCTTGACCGAAATTTCGAATGGGTGGCAAATTTTGTGAATTACCATAAAACGACCACAACAACATCAAAACAATATTCGAATTAGCGCTGTGACAATATCCAAGAAATTATGCAAATTGAGATTATACATGGAGTGAGAAATAAGCGCATTTCGCTTGTGATGGGTGTGTGGTTTATTGTGATTTGATTGGATTAATGGCAGTATATGTATGTTTATGCGCGTCTGTTGCCTTGGTTGTAAACACAGTTGTGTTGCCAAATAACCGCATATTAAACTGAATTGAAATAATTGCGCCAAGCGAAACCAAACACAACACCATAAGCCATCTTTAAATGAAACATCATCAAAACTCACCAGGTGGTACATTGCATATTATTGATGACAAATTCTGTCAAGCGCAATCAACCGATTAATTGTATGTGTGTGTTTATCCTTGTGTCGGATCAGATCAAAGCCCGATCAAACTTGGCGTCATACGCACGAATCGCGTCAACATCATGTTTTGTCAACAACACGGGGGGTGTCAGTGACCGACGGGTGTGGGGGTGGGTCACTTTGAACGTTGCGAAATTGCTGTCACGCTTATTTGTTACGTGCGGTTGAAGGTATGGTACATAATACCACGGACAGACCACAATACTTCGTGAGCCGCTTGCAAAGTCAGCGGATAGAAACACCGAAGATCAATATATAGTCTGCTGCGGAACAAATCACCTAGTGATTGAAGGGCACCATCTTTGTTGCGCGGAAGAGACGCGCAAAGTTGGGGAGGAGAGAAGATCGAGTTTTCTGGGATGCGATTGTGTACTTTGTCGTGTTTAGACAAGATTGGGGCGGTCATCTACTAGCGCGCATGCGGCACTAGATTGCGCATTTCGACTGCAACGATGGACACATCGTCCGGCATGAAATTTGGTGATCGGTTAGGACCGGTCCTGCGACTTGGTTATGTGACGTCATGAAATTAGGACAGGTACTGTAGTACTTCGAGTCTCATGCGTGTGTAGATGACACCCGATCAATAATTTTTACGGTGGTGCGAAGTTATCGGCATCAACACAGCCTTCGCAAAAACTCACGAGACCAACACCGATCCGATCCAGTACCCAAGTTTGATGCGAACAAAAGTGTGCATGCTCACTTTTGGTCAAATTGCAGTCAAAGTGCGCTCCGCTGGTGGCCGAGATTTGTGGATGACAAATTGATCCCGAGCTCGATTCAAACTTTTCGCTCATTAATCAAACAACAGGGCCAGATTCCAGGCATGCATGTTTGTTCCCAAGATGCTGTTGTTGGTTTGGTTGAAAAGAAAACGGTCACACTTGCATGTTTACTATTGTGTGATTTTGACGACATGGATACTGTGTATATGTTTACTACATTACTTGTTGCAAAATGGGTATAGGTACCGAGTGCATTACCAATTGTGTTTGATGGATGCGATGCAAAATCCAATGTATGTATGTACAGTATATACCGAACAATTTGGGACCAGAGCAACACACCATTCAAATGACCACTACTGCCTGCACTGAAACGGAGTGAAAGAAGCGTGCGCAAATCTTAAATTGAGGCATGTATTACGTTAGGTATACGCACTCACGTACAAAGTGCATGTGCATGAAAACAACAAAACAGCAAGCTCGGCACGTCGCAGTAGGCAAGTTTACGACAAAGACAGTGTCAGTTGACAAATTTCTGGCTGTAAATCTTGCTGAAGAAGAGGGTGAAACTAAGAAACTACATATCCGAGTATATCACAGACAAAACTCGAACTCAAGCAAACCGCCTTGGAATGGCACATGGATACACTCAGGCGTGTGCGTGTGAATCGTAAAAAAGTGTCACTGTATCAGGTTACAATTATCCACACCAGGATTAAGGTTGTATCCACATACTGTTTGCAGATTTGGATCAGAAAAAAAACCTGCAAAAAAGCCAAGCGCGCACATATTACCCAAAAAGTGGTGCGGGTTCTTTCGACTTCTTCGGTACAGCAAGAAATTGAAACATCCTACATATGTATCTCACTTGTTGCACCCAAAAACATCCATGCTTTGCAGTTAACGAGGTGCCACGCCAGCAGGCATGTTGCAATAAAACAACGATCAGATTAGATCACGCGGTGTTTTTCTATGCTGCCGCAAAGCAAAGGCCACACCAAACTGATGCTTATCACCTGCATCGATGTGTACACAATAATGGGTACTGCACTACGAATTGAACCTGTGGGCGTCACTGGACACTCTCGGTACTCGAACAATATTGAAACATTACGATAAGCGTGGGAAATCCCAGACGGCTATACGTTAAAACACTGAACATCACGCGGTGATGTGTAATGGCCCAACTATACTTCGTTCTCTGACGCAACAAGAACAAGAAATTCGTGTTCTTGCTTCAACCTGTTTCGTAGTCCTTTTCTTCCTAACGCAACGGAACAGCCAAAAAAGTTAAACGCGTTCTGGCGAACACACGAACACCCAAATCCTGTTCTCAAGAGAACAAATAACAGAGTTGAAATTTTTCAACTTTGTGATTGTTCTTTGGTCATTTTCTCTGTCGTCAAGCGCAATTAAGTGCTGTTTGTGACATTTGTTGATGGTACTTGAGTGATTGAAGTGGAAAAAGAAAGAAAAAATTAAAAAAGTTCAGAAAATGACAAATATGTACTGACCCCAGGGCGGTCTCGAACCAGTCAGTGGCGGACCAGTGTGTTTGGGCTGGCGAGTCAACGCACTTCCACCAACACACCTCGTTGTGAAGCGCGCTAATCCTTTAAGACCACCGAGTGCTGCTAATGCGGTGCTGATACGTTATGCTGTGCGTTATGCGCATTGTGTGTGTGTGTTGTTGTGCACTGTATAATGTGTGGCGGGCGGATAACGTATTATGTTCCTCACAGCAAGTTGACAACCCGATGCTCCATCAGATGGTGGAGGCATAACACACCAAATGTTCCGAACTTTTTGGACAAATACGTTCTTTGTTTATCACAGTGTTTCATTTTGCACGATCAAATGAAAGTCGATAAATCGTTGCTTTTTGAGCCGCCCTAAGTCTCAGCCCCGTCCCAACCAAAAGACCGTCATTCCCCCAAGTCTATTATCAGTGACGGTCTCCACACACATTATTATTTTTTTGCTGTTTTTTTAACGGTACTTTTGGTCGCCACACGTTTCAGATAAGCGCACACGCTCCCTAAATTTCTGGGGCAGCTGGGGGCTTCATGAAAATTTGAATTTTTCTCTTTCATAGCGTTTGTTTCGTCCCGGAACATGGAAGAACAATAGTTCCCTCGTGAAACAACGCAACAAGCGGCAACAGTTGAGAACAAAGAACAAGCCGCAACTCAGTTCTAGCTTGTTCTTGTTCCATCAAGTTCTTGATGTTCTTTTGTTCTTTGTTGCGTCAGAGAACGAAGTATAGTTGGGCCGCCCAACTATACTTCGTTCTCTGACGCAACAAGAACAAGAAATTCGTGTTCTTGCTTCAACCTGTTTCGTAGTGTCTTTATACTTGTCTGAGAACACGCAACGTGAAACAGCCAAAAAAGTATAAACGCGTTCGTGGCGAAACACGACGAAACACCCAAATCCTGTTCTCAAGAGAACAAATAACAGAGTTGAAATTTTTCAACTTTGTGATTGTTCTTTGGTCATTTTCTCTGTCGTCAAGCGCAATTCAGTGCAGTTTGTGACATTTGTTGATGGTACTTGAGTGATTGAAGTGGAAAAAGAAAGAAAAAATTAAAAAAGTTTAGAAAATGACAAATATGTACTGACCCCAGGGCGGTCTCGAACCAGTCAGTGGCGGACCAGTGTGTTTGGGCTGGCGAGTCAACGCACTTCCACCATAACACTGGACCGTCGTTGTGAAGCGCGCTAATCCTTTATAAGAACCAACCGAGTGCTGCTAATGCGGTGCTGATAACGTTATGCTGTGCGTTATGCGCATTGTGTGTGTGTGTGTGTTGTGCACTGTATAATGTGTGGCGGGCGGATAACGTATTATGTTGCCTGACACAGCAAGTTGACAACCCGATCGCGTCCATCAGATGGTGGAGGCATAACACACCAAATGTTGCCGAACTTTTTGGACAAATACGTTCTTTGTTTATCAAACAGTGTTTCAGTTTGCAAGATCAAATGAAAGTCGATAAATCGTTGCTTTTTGAGCCACCCTAGGTCTCATGCCCCGTCCCTAACTTAAAGGAGCCGTCATTGATCCCAACCAAGTGCTGATTATCAGTGAACGGTGCTCCACACACATTATTATTTTTTTGCTGTTTTTTAACGGTACTTTTGGTCGCCACACGTTTCAGATAAGCGTGCAGCAGCGCTCCCTAAATTTCTGGGGCAGCTGGGGGCTTCATGAAAATTTGAATTTTTCTCTTTCATAGCGTTTGTTTCGTCCCGGAACATGGAAGAACAATAGTTCCCTCGTGAAACAACGCAACAAGCGGCAACAGTTGAGAACAAAGAACAAGCCGCAACTCAGTTCTAGCTTGTTCTTGTTCCATCAAGTTCTTGATGTTCTTTTGTTCTTTGTTGCGTCAGAGAACGAAGTATAGTTGGGCCTTTATACTTAGGGCTCCACTAGATAGACCCGAAACCCGAAACCCGAAACATACATTTTTTCTATGTCCATGTTTCGGGTTTCGGGTTTTGAAAAAAACCGAAACCCGAAACACGAAGCATGATAATCGCAAATGCTTCGACTGACTGTATAAATTGTGCACGTCAGCTACAAGTGGCAAGACCAAAACATTTTCGATTATCATGCTTTGTGTTTCGGGTTTCGGGGTTTTTTTTTCAAAACCCGAAGCCCGAAACATGGACATTGGAAAAAATTTATGTTTCGGGTTTCGGGTCTATCTGGTGGAGCCCTAAAGAGAAAATTTCGGATGTTTGGATGATCTCTGCCAGACAGATTGCACAACTGATGATAAAACGACTTTTTCTGTAAGTCGCGTGCGGCGTCAACGATCTGCGTCAACCACACTACAATAAGTGCAATTTTAGTCAAGTTACATTGGCACGGTGCACATTCAAGGACTTTATGTTCGCAAAAAACACCTGTACCTACATACATACATAATACAACGCTGTTTTAAAGGGATCAGGCGACATTTTTACCCGCCCATGAAGGCGGCGCGCGCAACAGTGCACACTTAAATTTATTTTTTACCACCGCTGTTGATCGTCAAATTCTGTCGCTTGGTCCCACATGAATCGTTCAATGAGAAGCCAAGGCTGAACTACGTTATATTTATTTGAATTAATTTTGGCTTTTATACTCATCGGTTTTTTTCATTTTTCGGTGTCGTACTGAGTATTACAGCGGGGTAATGATGTAAATAAACTTGGACAGTTTGAGCGAGCACAAGCAAAACACGTGTTACAGAGCAACAAGCGCACACAACAACTTGGGTGGGTGACCTCGAAAGCAAACTTAGCGATCGAATGGTGCAAATAACATTATGGGATCGAAATGTGACAGAACCGGAACTTTCATGGGAACATCGTGTGCTAAAATCGCAAGAATTTCGCCTGAATCTCACGAAAAATCAATCGATCATCCAGCGCGACAAACTTCTGACACGAATCGTTATTTACGCCGATGGAGTAAAAGTTATGCGAAACTTATAAATCAAAGCATTTTACTAATTTTATCGCCCAGATTGCGAAAAGTGATAAACCAACACCCACACTGTGGAAATGGGAGATGCAGTAACATGAAATTCGCATTAATGAAAGCATCAGATCAGAGAACCTTCATGATCAAAAATATACGGGACGCACGTGCTTGTTGACATTTTCTTGCAGCAAAAACCTGCAGGAAGTGACACCACACCACAGAAAATCTAAATCTGGAACAAAGGAACAAAAAAGTAGACGTGGCACTCAGTTGCTGACACTGTGGCTGCGAAATAAGGACTGAGTTTAAAAAAATTAAATGTAGATACAAAAAACAGGTTTCATGGCCTGTAGATTATGAGCGGAGTGAGTGCTGATAATGGTGTGTCTAAAACCTCACATACATAACATGATAGGTGGAATTTTGTAGAATTTATTATTTTTGGGGACAACACAATTTTTGGTGATCATGCGGTCCTGGTATATAATGGTTTGGATATGAAAATTCTACACACAAGTCGGATTGTGAAAACAACACGCGTTTGTCACGTCACAGAAATGTATATAAAATTAAATTTCTGGCAAAACGCTTATTTGACGAGAGAGAATGAGTGATCAACACAGATTCCTGCTGTTTTAACGGTGTTGTTCGATTAGAAAGTGCGTATCGGGTGGCCTTGTTATTCAGTTGCTTTTATCACGACCGATGAAAACAAGTGAGGTCATTGATTTCGCCACTATATTACATTGGTAATAAATAAATGAACGTTTTTTGGTTTATCATGATGATCAAATAGAATACACCGCATTCGAAACAAAACGATGGACAGGAGGCTCTCTCCGTAACAGGTGATTGAAGGAATGTCATAAAAGGAATTGATTTGTTTTTAAACGAAAATGCGCGCCAGATTTGACTATTACCCATCATGGACTCAAAAAAATCTGACCATTGGCGCTTTACGGTCACCGCGCCGCACCAAAGTGACCTGACGGATATGGATTTCAGTATACAATCACAGACAATAAGCGAATTACTCCATTAACCCTGCGCTCGTGTGTTGTTGTCAATGCGCTTCAAGCATCAGTTCAGTGCACACAAGATATCCATATCAAACGTCATGATACAACACTTCCGGTAGGTGGCAGATAATGCCGAAAGTGTAATATTTATGGTGTAATGACATTGTATATGTGATTAGCTGAATTACTGAAGGTTATGGTTTGATATCATCGTGACACGTCATATTCGGCGATTACAATATCTGATGTTACAACAACGCCGAAAATGACAGCCAATCAGAGGGTATTTATAATGTACGTATAGCAGATTTTCAGCGTTGTGTGAGTATTTGTTGGGAAACGATTTTATTGTCGGGAGATTTGACACGCTAACATATCACGGAAAGCGCACGGTGACTCACAAAAGTCACAGCTCAAAGCAAATCAGGCTTGTGCGCAGATCACAGGAGCGAGAGACGCCCCAAAGATGGCAAAAAGAGCCAGACGGTTTTATGGCCTAACTATACTTCGTTCTCTCAGAGAACAAAGAACAAATTCTCGCGCGCTGATTGGCTGTTGAACATACAGTACATGGACCAATCAGCGCGCGAGAATTTGTTCTTTGTTCTCTGAGAGAACGAAGTATAGTTAAGGTGCGCGTATACTCGTTCCGAGGAACGCAAAACGTTCTGCGCAATGCAGTTCCGTGACGGAACGAAAGAACAGCGGAAACGCATTCTCGCTATTCCTTCTGTTCTTTCGTTCCTTCAGCATTTCCGCTGTTCCTTGCCTGTTCCTCGAGAAATCAATGTCAGAGAAAATAAATAGAAGATCATCCCCGCCCGGATTTTTTGGGCTTGGTGATATGTGTTTTGCTGAGCACTTTCTGTGTCGCAATATCAACCAAAAAAAGTTAAAAAAATTGTGCTCAACATGACAAACATTGAAACTGTTCAAGATCTCCTTTTGTGCGACGGCAGCACACATTTAGGGGGCCGGCATTTGTCAACGCAGAATAAAGCAGAAAATACCATCAGAATGCGTCGACAATGGTTGTGGACTCTCTCGAAATTCCCTTGTTTTCCCGACAAATTTCCAGCCAGATTTGAACAAAATAATCGAGTAAAAATTTTTATGTGGACCAATCGAATTGAAGCTGATTATCGGCTGTCACCTTGCTGCCACATCACATCACAACACACACACGTTATGACGTCAATGCAGCAGGCAGCACACACACACAAGCACACAACACCACAGCGCAGCACAGCAACAACCAACGCTCACTCAGACTGCTTGTGTTTATGTAAAGCAATAAGCAGCGAGCTCACACGACGGGATGGGCTAATGGTCTATGGGCCTTTGTCGCACTGCGCACGCAGAAGTTCAAATCTCGACTGGTCACATGATGAGTACTTTTTGCTGGTTTTCCTTATTTTTTCTATGTAAACTGACACCGTGATTTCAAAAATGGTGAATAGATGTCACCAAAAGAACAGAACTATTGAATTCACGCACTCAAAACGCTTGATGTGATGCACCACAATGCAGCCAGTTCACGGCTTCGTTGTGTAATCTGTGTAAATAACGCAAATTGTAAGTAAGTCAGAAATGCCAGGGGCACTTTTTGAAGTCAAAATTAGGTTATTTGAACGACAAAGGTTTGCTCACAACTGTTTCATTTACCACGGACATGGAAGACCGCCAAGTTAGTCGTCCTGAGAAAGATCTGGAATGCTTTTTGTTGTTTCTCGACGAAAAAAAAACGCTTATTTCACATCGCGGTGTCAAAAAAATAAAAGTTTTGGCCTCTCCGAACTCCAGTGATGCTCATTTCAATTGAACAACCTCGAGGAACAGCACAAAAAGTCAAAATGTTTTGACTTCGTTCTTTCTGTTCCGCGGAACGTTTTTTTGTTCCTTCTCGATTGCGTCAGATCGTTCCGTGTGACGTGCGTATACTCGTTTCCGCTGTTCCTCGGGTGAAGTATACGCGGGTCACCGGAAATAATCGTTCCTTCACTGTTCTTTCTGTTCCGCGGAATGAGTATACGCGCACCTTTAGACCCTTACATCAATATGCACATTGATGTTACTGTGCTCGGTTGCTCACAAATTGAAAGCAAACAAACAATATTATAACCAACACACACTATTGCACATTAGTGCACAACAGTGTGTGCGATAAATATCACCGACATATACGCACATAACACAAACCAAAAGCGCATGAACAAACACCAGACAACGCGAAAGAAAGAAAGGCGGATTTATGAAATTATCATAAAAAGCCAAAGTCAAAGTCAACGTTGTGTATTTTAGTAGTAAAATGGGGCTAAGTCAAATGCATACATTGTTAAAACACGCAGAGATAAGACAAGCATGGGTGAGAAAAAGTACATGTCCTCATAGAACACTGATGCCAGCCTGTGGAGAGGTGGGGTAACGCTTCTACGGCGCCTGGAGTTGATTTTTTGGAAAGTCAGGGTCTGTGTATACAACCACTTGATGGAATAAGCAAAAATGCGAGCACTGCATTCATCGGCTACTTCAATTGTCGTTGACGCAAATCGTCGAAGTTCATGCAAACGCGCAGCAGCGCATGTCCTATCCGAAATCGACTGCATCGACCTCATTAGCACTGCGCCTGTGTGTTTGTCCGAAATTCAAATGATTTGAGTGGACGACATTAGAATAAGCCCATTTATGTCCACATCAGCAGTAGTACGCGAAATGTAGCGCATGAATCAAAGACAACACGTGCATACGAAACATTGACTTCCTCATTTTATCGCCCAATCAAATCTGTTCGACCGGCTGGCTGGCTGCGATGGTCGAGTGAAAAAAAAATGCGCGCCGCGCTTCAACCTGACAAATTGCATTGACCTTGGTCGTGCAATCATTGACACTAACATCACACACACACAAACTGTATGATACAGTCAAACCTCTTTATAGTGGAACCCGTTGCAGTAACTAACGGTTTCATCCACAATTTGCGTTGACCTTATGTATAAATTCTGCTGTTCGGAACGAATTTTCATGAAGGTAACCAAAAACACCGGCCCTCCTACCACCCCACCACGAAAGGCTGACCTGCACATACATACCAGCTACATACACTACCATCGGGGAATGAAAAAAACGGCAAAACATCATTGTCGAAAACCGACACAATCCACATAAACTCAAAGGAACTGTGATAAAAAAAAGTCCGCTCTTCAATTTTCATAAGCGATAAAATTTGTCACCGCAAGTGCGCGGGGCCTCAGAACTTGTAACGTACAGACTGTTTCTTTGCAATATAGTAAAGTTTTGGTTGGTGAAATATTCCAACAAGATTTGAAAACGCGCGGTTGGGTTTTGTTTTTGACTAGCAAAGGCCAATCTCAAAAGGCCAATTTATGGTGAGTGACAAACATGACTGACGCTACAGCAGCAGCCAAAGGCGCTCCATTCACAAACGCCAAACGCCATTGAAACGAGTGGATGTTTGTCTCTGTTTTTGACCAACGCTGTTTCTGGCGTTGTCTGGTGGTGAGAATGAAAGGATACCGCCCATCAAGATTATGGGATTCCGAATTCACAAAACATTGACAAGAGCGGTTCAAGATCCTCTATCTCTATCATGGTCAAGGACAGGATCCGGAACCCCTTGGTGTTGACAAGGCTGAGCTCATGATGCTCTAAGTGGCGGGGCATCGGATCTGATGATGCCATCCGTAACGACCCCCTTGGGTCTCGTTCGACTTGGCCTGCACATCACTCGGAATTTACGAATTACTCTTTTCTTGTTACTCTTTCCTTCCTTTCCTTTCCTTGCTTTTCTTTCATTGCACACTTTCTGGGGGATGCAAGTTTTAGGGCACGGGAACGAGCGAGCGCGTACTCGGGCAAAAAGCAGCGAGTCGACGCTTTCTATGTTGAATTCTTTATAGTAAATCAGTTTCCACACAACGATAACAGACGGCAACACACAATCCAGAATGTCACAAAATTTTACGAATCGAAACAATTACACAAAAGGGGCCAATTCTAATGTCGTTGACGCAAGTCGCACATAGTCGTAGTGGACGCAAATGGCCGCAAGAAATGTGGACGGCAGGCGTCAACTACGATTACGGGTGGAATTTTCGAAACGGTGTAAAGGTCAGTTGGGCGTAAAGGTCGGTGTAAAGTTCGGTCGAAAGCTCGGTCGGCGTAGCTCGGTGTAAACGTGAAACATTGCCTGTTGTTAACGTGGAATGTTTCAAGTTTACACCGAGGTCTGTCACACTGAGCTGTCGACCGAGCTTTCCACCGACCTTTACACCCAACTGACCTTTGCACCGTTTCGAAAATATCACCCTACATTATCATGTACGATTCGCGTCAACGGCATTAGAACAAGCCAAAAAAAGACAAAAAGGAAAACCAAACGCACTTCGTTTACTCGATCGCGCGATCGAGGGCGGAGCGTAGAATCGCCGATTCGGCGTCGGCGTGTTGTTCGCTGATTGGCTGATTCGCGTGCTGTGATTGGCTGACGGGTTCAACAGTCGGCGCACGTGCGCGTAGATGTCGCGTTGCGCGTCAATGGCCGACGGAGGACGCGACGGTGTCGGTGAGCCGAGCAGACTGTGCACATTGTCTGCAATGGTAAATTGGTTTGGAATCGTGTGTCAAGGCCCTTGGTGATTTGATGATTTAGCCCACTAGTTTGTATGTGCACCTTATACGTGCCGAAGCCCATATATCAACTTTTGGTGGCGGCGAAATATAAAGCTTTCTCTGTTTTTGCTTCAGCCGTGTTGTGTGATTGCTAGTTGGCGCACAAACTGCAGCCTATATATCTGTGCAAAATGTTGGTCGTTTCTCCTAGTTATACATACGGGAACGCTTTCACGCTGGTCAAAATTTTACCTAATTACCCCAGGTATATATATAGTTCCAAAAGAACGATAAATTTCGCTTACTTTCTGTTACCTCAAGCATTATTACTCTAAATCAGCGAGCAGCACTCTGAAAACCACTTGGGCACGTGCAACTGAAGAGAACATTTTCTATGAGTAACATTATTCGCGTTTAAATACAAGTTAAGTTAACTTATACGGTATATCTTCCCACAAAAATTGCACCTCTTCTGTAAACAAAGATACGCACGTATAAGTTTTGAACCAGCACAATGCGGCACCAAGAAACCGATTTTGCATAACAAAAGAATGACTGAAAGCCTGCCCAAAAGTTGTACTAGGCCTGCCCTTGGAACTGTTATTGTACAGTACATGGATCAGGCGCGTGAGTAAATTTAGCATAAAGAATCAAAACGAATAAAAATAGGAAGCTTCTGAAAGCGTTTTGGCATCAGACTCGGCAGAATTGTTTTGTTTGTGGTGACCAGGGTTGGGCAAAAAACGTTTTTTTCCAAAAAATCGTTTTTTGTTTAAAACGCCCAGATGACCAAAATATGCCCCCAAAAAATTGGAAAACGCTCATGTTGGGAAGAAAACGTGGTTGAATGAAGTAATTCTATGTGTTCTGAGGCAAAATAAACGGGTTTCAACCCTTTTCTAGCGAATTGTTAAGATCCCATATCAGACCCGCATCATGGGACCAGCTTTGGCCGGGGTCATCATTGAAAGTCAAACTGCGTATATCGACGTATCTCGACAAAGTAAAAATTGGTCGAAAATTTTTTGAAAAAAATGGGACAAAAAATTGATTTTCCTTGATGATCAGGGTACTTTCCTTGAAAAATCAGGGAAAATCAAGGAAATTCAGGATTTAAAAAAGACGAAAAACGACCCAGGCGTTTTTTTTTTAAAAAAACGTCGTTTTTTTAAGAAAAAACGCCGTCGTTTTTTTTGCCCAACCCTGGTGGTGACCATCTGAATCCTGAATGTAAACCATGTCAAGAGTGCTCTAGCTTGTTTCGAACACCAAAAAACTGCATAGCGCGAAGAGTGTCGCGCTTAGATAAACAGTGACCGTGGAATTTTGAGCACGTGCGTGTGCCTGCCATACCAATAATTTCCCTCCCATTGTTTCCGCAATTAACAACAACAAAACCTACTGAACAGGTGTGTGGGAAGGCCAGGTATGGCTGAGGTCCGTAACTGTTATTGTTCCGTCAAGAATGTTCCCAGCTAAATCCGGCCAATTATTTTACAGTGGTCAAACAGGGCATTGTGTGTGCACGAGCAAAAGTCAAGGGTGCTTGAGCTCACGAGTTGGTTGGTGGGCCCTCTTTGGTGCTTTTGAGCATAATGCACTAATGTGACTGTTTTAGCTATCGGGAAATGGGGAGCTCAACTGAATAATATATACTGTGTGGATCGACAATAAAAACGTTATATTGCGGGGCGCTGTTTTCGGGGGCAATTCACTGCCAAAGTAATACATACATACCTAATAAATATAGCACATTACTGTTCGATATCAGCAGACCCGACCTCGAGAACTAAAAACCACAAAAATGTAGCATGGCATTGAGACTGCTTGGTGGGGTGTTAATTTATTGTCATAGTTTTACTCTATCACTAGAACGTTTCAGACTCTATAGCCAGTTTTATGACTTTCAATAAAATTTTGAATTATAGAGTGTACTTGGTCATCATCATCGTGGCGCTATGCGCGCGAAATATTTTCAAAATTCACGCATTACCGACTTATAAGGTCGGGCTGGGAGAAGGCCATTTTCAGAAATCTGTTTTAGAATGTGTCTAATGAAGCGCACTCGCGCGTGTGTGCGTGCGAATGCTCAACGTTTTTAGAGTTCTGAATTTCAACAAATGCACAATATACTGTTGAATTCAATTTCAATTTTAGAAATCAGATGTTCCATATGACAAGACTAGAATTTCTGTTGATGCTTGGTGACTGATTGCTTTGGGTGCTGCTTCTCTCTTCAGCTCAGATGTAGACCTGCGACTTGATCGCGACCCAAGCGTGGGGCTTAGCCTGAGCCCACGGCCTGAGACTGAACTACACATAACGGGGGGGAATTAGTCCGGACGCGGACCAAGCTGTGCATTGTAACTGATGATCTTTGTGCGTTTGCACACGCAGTGAATTCAACAGACATTAACAACCAGCACATGGTGTGTCTTTTTCGGGTGCCGTGACCGTTTGGAACACGCTCCACTCTATCCACATTCAGTAATACCTACATACTAGAAAAGTACTTTTTTCCAACACACACATACAAGTAGGAAATAGAAAACTACTGCATATACTCACCATTCCTGTGTTCGGATTGCAACAGTTCCAGTTCATTCGCATCCAAAGTCGCTGTGGGCTGCGGGGAAGGTGGGGGCCATCTGATGACCTTCACTTGTCGGTGTCGTCTATTTGACGTGGCCGATTTGTTATCAACTTCAATCGATGTGGCATACAGAAAGTGGTGCATGTCTTGCGCCGGTATACCACCGCCCTTGTTGTGGTTGTGGTTATTGTTGTCACCTGTTACTCTCCTTGGCCGTTCAGGCATCCGGTAATGATTCGGACTGCGACGCGAACACAATGGGGTGGCTGCAATATATGAATATGGCGTGAAACATCAGCTGGTTGGTATGAAAACAGCTTGCTGGCTGTATGAAACCAGAACCGTCTCCTGGGGTAAAAAAATATCCGAATACAAAAGTCACATGACAGAGCCAGATCAGATCCTAGCCGAGCAACAAGCTTGAGATCCCGGTCCGGGGACATCGTCGCGCGTTTTGACTTGGTCGCGCGTATCTTCAACTATGTAGCTTGGGTTTAGGCTAAGGCTTGGGCTTAGGCCGCCCTCAGACAAACGCGAAAAGCGAAAAGCGAAAAGTTCAGCACAACAGCAACTCCTTAACCACGGGCCTGCCTAAACCACAGTGATGCTCAAACAAAATGTTTCAGAGGCTGTTTGGCGTGCGCTGTGGATGATGACTACGCTGAAAAACTTTTTGCTTTTCGCTTTTCGCGTTTGTCTGAGGGCGGCCTTAGGCTTATGATTGGGCTTAGGCTTAGGCCTACACTTCGGCTTAGGCTTAGGCTTCCAGCTTTCCCTAACAGCCAGATACATATGTTGTAATTCACAAAACGCGCGACCATGTGACAAAGAGCGACGATGTCTCACAACCGAAATCCCAAGGCTGAGTCTGAGTGACCCACTGTTTTCATAAGCTGGACAACACAAATGACTCAATAACTTGTTCTAATGGTGTATACTCCTCGATAGGTACATACACACACTTAGCCGTGGAGTGAAACGCTCCTGTGACTTCTCGAGAACAGAACAAACAAAAGGTGTGCGTGCTCAATGGAGCAAAAGTGACGCGAAGACCAATGTTACCCTGAGAACACATTTATATATCCATACCCACGTATCACAAACGTTATTTTCAAACTTTTTAATACAGCGCGATACTAAAATGCAAAATGAAACGCATATGTAGCATCACTTGATAAAACATTCAGAGAGATCCGCCCATATAGATTGGTGGGCCCAAGGCGGCGAAAGATTTTATATCAAAACGAAAATGTTTGGCCAGCCCAGCCCGGCTCGCTGAATTATTCAAAATGAATATGAGAGAAATATACTTTTCCAGTGATTGAACTATACCCGAGTGCAAACACACACACACATTGCAATAATGTGAAACGTTTGTTTGTTTTGGGAGCTGGCTGGCAGCAAAGGCAACAGTTTCATCGAAAACGCATTTGAATATTGAAAATTGACGATTGCAAAACGAGTATGGTATCACTCAAAGTGTCAAATATGAAACTAAACGCATCTCCGACAATATATTTACACAAATTTCCATAATTCAAAATCAACAGAATACACCCACAACTAACCAATTACATCGACGGGTCGCGCTGCTTGATATTGCGACGGCGCTGGTCTCCAACACCACTCCTCCGCGTGAATATCCACAGATGAACTGGGATGGTGGTCTGAAATTTAAGTGCGAATGTTTTTTGTGTCTTTTATTTTTGTTAGCCGCACCTTAATACAGATTATTATACTGCGCTTTGTGGTCAGAAACGGGCTTACTGTACTCAGGAGAATCCTCTTTGTGGTGACCCTCCTCGTCAAAAAACTTTCTACAGAAGGAACTTAATAATTTAGTGCCTAATATGCCGTTAATGCGCTTCACAATGGTGAATATTCTCTACGGTGAGGTAAAATTTCGGCCACCGGTCAAGTCGCTATTTATAGGGTGGCCTGTATGACAAGAAGCGAGCGCTTGCCCTAAAGAAAAAGCTCAAATTATGGAATGTATGCTGTGCGCGGGTATGCACCCGCCCTATGGCCCCTTTAGAACAAACAACTCATAAAGCCACACACATCTGGTCATAATCAGAAAACAAGATGTACCAGACATCAAAAGATGGAGATGCTGGTTATTACGTCAAGCGAACGAAAGTTACCCGAGGTAGACACGATCCGTCTTAGTCATAGTTTATGCTTGACCCTGGTCTGTAAATGAAGTTTTGCTGGCCACCCAGAAACAAAGATATTGCTTTGTGATTGAACTAGATAGATGGAAAATATCATGCTACACCACTGTAAAGTCAGATAAAAAGAGCATTTTGAAGCCTCACTTCTATGAAAAGTTGATTGTCAGAGCGATATTTAGTAGGACATCAGGCTCAAGGTGAAACGCTCATACGAAGATCGGAGAACACAAAAAAACGAGGAATTGGCAAAACAGGAAAATTGAAATTTAGGTGCTCAAAAGATATCGATCAGAACACTGATCAGATCAAATCAACAAGGGAAGCACAAAAAGTTCCATTCTGTTTTTCGGTTCTGGAACTTCTGAGTACAGTCTGCCATCTTTATACTGGCACGATCGGGACGAGATTCATCGGGACACCATAAAGAATAGCTACTATACGGTATGTACATAACTTTGGAACCAAATTATCGTTCAAAAATATTCCACTGTACACTATAAAGAGCGTTGACTGTACTTCAACTTGGCAGTCCCGTGAGAACTGATTGGTGCATGATCCAAAAAGGTGATCTCAATCTTCTTCCGACCCCCGAGCCTGAAGGTCAGATGGCCATTTCTGATTACACAAATGTCTCTCTCTACTTTTTCATATAGCACATGAATTATGCGCACCCATGATTATTATAATTACACCAGCAGGAAGAAAACATAATTTTCTTGAGAGATTTGTCTACCCAATGTGACATGAACCAATCAACCCGCACCTCCCAGCGTGATAATTTGAAGTGAAACAACTCTCGGTGTGTGGGCCCAAAAACATAAACAATTCTGTGTGGGAAAACTCGCGAAAATATTATCTTGGTCCAATCTTTATTTCTGTTTTTAAATGAAAAAAACAACTATAGATAAACTCACTTTTCTCAAACTTCACGCACCATGAAGCCGAAAATAAGGCATTGTGAGATTATAGTACGAGTGCCAACAGAGGCTTTCACAGTGCGATAACAAGAACAAGAAAAATGTTTTCATGTGGGCAACCCAAAATAAAATCAAGATTAAATTTCACATTGGTATGATAGTCTGCTGGATGCAAGGTGCCAAGTGCGCTTTAATGTATGTATAACCACTCTGGCATGCAGTCTTTACGAATGCAGATTTTTTGTAAGCGCCTGAAACAATATATACTTTGCTGTATCAAAGTCGGTTCTAAAAAAGTGGAAAAATAACCCGGCCGCAACAAACAATCCATCCGTAGTCGAACGCTATTAAAGATAACTTTTTTGGCAAAATTCTTCAGTGTAATCCACAAAGTGTGTCCACTCAACAGTCATTTGGTACCCATAAATTTTGCAGTCCCACACCCCAAAAAAGAGGGCGGAGCACCAACCTGCTTGAAACAAACGATAGTGGCCTTATCTTTACGAACGAACAGTGCGCATGAGAATGACTAATATGGGCATCCCTTCCCATATCGCTCGGTTTTTAAAAAATGACCAATTTTCAAAAGTTAGTGCTTGTTCATGAGAATGGCTTCTTTGAAGCAAGGGCCAAGGGGCACGCATGCTGCATCCTGATACTCTCTCTCCCCTCTGTTCTCATTACGCATGCTGCCTACTTTAGCGCTCTTTTTCGTTTTAGCTGTTTTATCCACCACGTTACTTGTTGGTCGCCAGGGTTAGACTTCTGACAGGAACTACATATTTTCGTGCGCCATTTGTGTAGAAAGCACTACGAAATCAGGTATATGAGTAGCCGCACAACAAATTCATTTGCGGATGCAAAAACGCTCCGCCGCACGATTTTGATTCAATTTCGGTGAGAGCTTTTTTCTATTCTGTTTGTCCCCGCTCTCTGCGGCCAAAAAACAGCTTATTGTGCAATTCAGGGCCCATCTTGGCCAAATGAATCCCCCGTTTGCTTGTATATTTCTTTCATTCGCTTGACTTTTTTTACAAAACTGTTGTTGTTTTTTGCTGGAACAATTTGTAAACTCACGGTGCCCCTTGGTACCACTACGACATCAATCAAAAGCCGTTCTTACAGAGAGAGACGTTGTCATATTACATCAAGTTTCGAAGTCGGTGCACAAAAAAAACAATAGCCCATCCCCCCGTACGGTGCTTTGCTCCCAAGCGGACAGAAAGGAAAGAGGGAAATATCATAGTGGCGCAAAATTGTTTTTCAAGGATATGTTTTGCAGCATTATATACTGATTTTGTAAAAACTACGGCACACAAAGGCGTTCGCTCCCATGTACAGTTCACCCTCCTTATAGTGACCCTCTTTAGGAAATCTTCTTCTGTGTACTTACAGTCACAGTTCCGACAGTGATATGTGGGTGGTGACATAGAACACCGGATCTCGATTAGCCACTATAAAGAGGGTAGACTGTAGCAGGCATACCCATTTGATAAGCGACGCCGGGTTTCGCTCCAAAAAACATCAGCCATTAGACGTCGCGCGCATGGCAAACAAACAATCTCGGCTTAACGGTGCATAGACAGATAGTTTGACAAATTGGTGCAGTCTAACGGCACAATTGCCAGCTCAAGTGCATATTAGCTGACGATTTAGCTTCTTGCTGTTTTTCCCAAGAGCTGAGAAAGTCTTAAAAAATAACGCTGTGTATATCTTTAAGTAGTGGATACAATCAAAAGACTGATTGATGCAAAACTATACATTTGAAGGTTTGCATGGAGCTTGAAGACGTTGGGAAAACAATTTGGTGTGACAATGGAGCCATTATAAAGTCCGTGGGATAACATTACTGGTGGTGATACCAGCCACAATAGAACGTATAGCATGAATGGCTAAATCAACTTTGGTTGGCATTGATACAGACTACGCTCTGTTGAAAGCTAGGATAGTAGCTCACAAGCTTCTGCGGTCCACAATAGAGTACTGGTAAAAGCGGCGATCGGAATTCGAACAATGCAAATTAGCATTTACAACGATGCCGCAGAGAAGAGTGAACATTCTCCAGGGACTCAAAAAAACGCGCTTGAGAAATCCATGAAAGAAAAAGTGTGCACTTTTCTGGTATATGTGCTGCCGAGATTTATTTGCATGTCAGGCTCAGGAGTTAACCAGAAATCGTCTGGAGCGGCATGAGACGTTTGATGGAATCGCAAAAACTGAACTGTACAGCTGCTGGCGGCAAAATAATATTTGATAAAAAAACGCTCTTATGCAAAAGCCGCAACTGGTATGCACTTTGCTGGTATCAGGGTCGGGCTTGCTCCAGTCAGAAGTGATATACTTGGATGTGAGAATATGTATCAGTGATGATTTTCAGCTGTGACCAGCGTAAAATTACTTTGTTACCTTTACGCTGGTCATGCTAATCGGTAAAATCGGTAAAAATTACCAATAATAATCCGCACATAAAAAGTGACATTCTACAGTATATGCACCCGACCAAACACGAGCCGTGCCGCAAAGTACCCGGCCTTTTTCTCCAAATAAAATCTGTCAACTCACATTTTCTTTGCCGCCGTCGACTGCCAGCGCTGACGTCGGATATTTGTGACGACTGACAATAATAATCGGAGCGGTCCTCCAGATCGTCGGTCCTTGTCTGCGTCCGGTTGCGGCTGCTGCTGCTGCTGAACGGGTTACGGTCACGGATTGACCGGCGCAGACTACCGAAGAAATAGGATACACTCGAACCGGTGGAATTGATCGAGGTACTGCTGGAACGCCCTGAATTGACAAGGAAATGGGTTGGGGATTGGCAGGAAAAGTCACACACTTGCGGTAAGCTTTAAGCGTGGAATTTAGTCCACCCCAGTGGCGTAGGGATCGGGACGCGATACGGTGGCCGGACAATTGAGCAAAGCACATTTAAGCAAGACCACTTTAAGCAAGTGAAAAAGGGCAGAGCCAAAAGAGCAGAGCTCTTATTTTGTCCCAATGGCTTTGGCTTGGGCTCGTTTAGGTATCAGGCATAGTCTTAGGCTTAGGCCTACACTTAGGCTTAGTTTTGTGTTTGGGCTTAGGCTTAGGCTTAGACCTATTTGTTTTTAGGTTCTGCTCTTTTCGCTTCTGCTCTTTTCACTTGCTCAAAGTGGTCTTGCTCAAACATGCTTTGCTCAATTGCCCGTCCGCCCGCGATACATGCCATGGCGCCCCTTTGGCATGGCGCCCCCTTTGAGAAAGGTAAACACTGACTTCTATGGGTTAAACAAGTCCGAATCACTTACAAAAATTACAGGATTTTCACTCCTACAGACCTCAATTATCCAAAAATCGAGCCCCGTTTTTTGTACGTGATGAAAATATCAAATCTGCTGAATTTTGACCAGCGTGAACGTTGTTTATTTAAACAACTTTTACGATGGTCATAATCGATGCTGTCAGCATAAGTCTACTTCAAAAAATTCGAAAATCGTGAGACGGCAATCAATCGCAATTTATTTGTAATCGGTACTGTAGGCAGGAACAATCAGATAACGAAATTTGAGACCGGGTGCACTGAATGCATCGTACTGTATTTTGATATACACAATCCACTTGGACCCTCGCACCCCTCCCAGAGGACTATAGTACTACACGAGCAAACAAAGATAAACATTCCTGCCTTACGTTTCCATGAGTAGAAAAAAACTCATTTATTTGTCTGCTACAGCGGGTTCTGGTCACAAAGCAGAAAATGTGTTGTTTCAATACACGTTTGGGGCATAGTGACCAACAGCAATTTCTGTGGTCTCTATTTTAGCGAAAGTGCTGAGTCGGAAAACGAGATTTGCTGTCCAGCAGGGCTGCTAACAATGAAATTGCATAACGTCGTCCTGCTAGGGTCACTCTTGCGCGCGCCACAATGATACAAGTACAGAACTTGAGTACTTGTACCGTAATGTGTGGGAAGAAGTCACACGCTAAAACTCGATTTGTATACGCACGCATGTACACAAAAGTTTGTTTGCAACTTTCCAAACCATCAGGTGCATCAGCAAAGAGAGCGGGGGATTTGGTTCCGGTTTCAAAAAGTAATAATCGGTATGTGCACGGATCAGGAACTAAAGGGACGGGAACAATCCTCGTTTGTCGCTGTTTGTGCGATTGTTATGCCCCAGTAGAGCCGTAGTATGACGATTTCATTACTGATTTAGCCATGCGTGAGCCTGTAGACCACAGGGAACCTTGACCAAAACCATCAGTGCCAGGATCGAAGTCACTACGAATTAGAAATTATATTACTCCGTTTTTGCCAAAATTACGCTCAATAAATCGAGGCAGATTTAAGGCCCAACTATACTTCGTTCTCTGACGCAACAAGAACAAGAAATTCGTGTTCTTGCTTCAACCTGTTTCGTAGTGCCTTTATACTTGCCTGAGAACACGCAACGTGAAACAGCCAAAAAAGTATAAACGCGTTCGTGGCGAAACACGACGAAACACCCAAATCCTGTTCTCAAGAGAACAAATAACAGAGTTGAAATTTTTCAACTTTGTGATTGTTCTTTGGTCATTTTCTCTGTCGTCAAGCGCAATTCAGTGCTGTTTGTGACATTTGTTGATGGTACTTGAGTGATTGAAGTGGAAAAAGAAAGAAAAAATAAAAAAGAGTTCAGAAAACGACAAATGAGTACTGGCCCCAGGGCGGTCTCGAACCAGTCAGTGGCGGACCAGTGTGTTTGGGCTGGCGAGTCAACGCACTTCCACCACAACACTGGACCGTGGTTGTGAAGCGCGCTAGTCCTTTATATGAACCAATCGAGTGCTGCTAATGCGGTGCTGATAACGTTATGCTGTGCGTTATGCGCACGTGTGTGTGTGTGTGTGTGTGTGTGTGTGTGTTGTGCACTGCATGATGTGTGGCGGGCGGATAACGTATTATGTTGCCTGACACAGCAAGTTGACAAACCCGATCGCGTCCATCAGATGGTGGAGGCATAACACACCAACTGTTGCCGAACTTTTTGGACAAATACGCTCTTTGTTTATCAAGCAGTGTTTCAGTTTGAAAGATCAAATGAAAGTCGATAAATCGTTGCTTTTTGAGCCACCCTAAGTCTCATGCCCCGTCCCTAACCTAAAGGAGCCGTCATTGTTCCCAACCAAGTGCTGATTATCAGTGAACGGTGCTCCACACACATTATTATTTTTTTTGCTGTTTTTCTAACGGTACTTTTGGTCGCCACACGTTTCAGATAAGCGTGCAGCAGCGCTCCCTAAATTTCTGGGGCAGCTGGGGGCTTCTTGAAAATTTGAATTTTTCTCTTTCATAGCGTTTGTTTCGTCCCGGAACATGGAAGAACAATAGTTCCCTCGTGAAACAACGCAACAAGCGGCAACAGTTGAGAACAAAGAACAAGCCGCAACTCAGTTCTAGCTTGTTCTTGTTCCATCGAGTTCTTGATGTTCTTTTGTTCTTTGTTGCGCCAGAGAACGAAGTATAGTTGGGCCTTAATGTGTACAACAAAATACCCGTTATAACTTTTTGGATTGTGGTTCCCACTGAACCTGTCGACTGGCTGAATCATTTTTGTCAAGTTCTCAGCGGTTTCACTGGGAATATGACGGCTGATTTATGTATAACACCGCTATTGGGAGGGCGAAAGAAAAGCGAAAATAAGAATTATTGCTGTTTGTTTACATTATTGTAACATGTGTCACTGGTTGCCCCGCGGCGCTGATGTGAGAACAGTATAGGTAGTCTATCTATGATTTTTTTTAAATGTTTTCTCAAAAAAATGATTAGAAAACTTACGTGAGACGAAACGTCGAAATGGCGACGTGGGTTGTTCATCCATTGCGGTAAAGCTGGTGTGCATTTTTGTCACTTTGTTTGGGTAAATTATGCCATTTCAACCGCTCATAAATTTGTATTCAGATTTGGTTCTGGCATTACTTCATATTAACTGCTGAAAAACAAGCATTAAATTAGCGCTGGTGCTACCATATAAACAATTATTAGCTTTGGCAGCATATCCAAACGGAACGTTGATGGATAAATTTGGTTACTGCACTAGAGTAAGTTTCACCCACATGGGTAGTAAAATGTGCTGTTTTGGACTCTATCCAGAGACAGAGCTGCTCACTGAGTAAGGGATAAAATGTAGATGATACAATGAGCCGTATACACGCACAAACAAACAAAGTTAATACTCGGCAGTCACTGTTACTATATTTTGTTGTTGGTTATCTGATCTGATGGCCCGTGGCGCCAAAACAACGAAATGATGACAAATGATGAATTTGGACCAACTGGCATTGGGTGTAGTCATCAAAAGGTTCTCGATGATAGTATCTGTTCTGGGCACCATGCGCAAGAACCGGAAAAATTACAAAGGTCCTGGAACACTTTCTTCTTTGCAGTAACTACTGTACCTGGATCAAAACCTGGTCAGCGGTCACACAAACAAACGGAAATTCAGTCGTAGAAAACCTCGTCACAGTAGCCAACCAACTCTCACTAATGACCAGTATACAGCGGTGCAAGGCAACAGTTAGTTTCGGTTGAATCGAAGTGCAAACAAACAAACTCAGTATCTCACAGAGAAATGTCTGACAATATTTTTGTATGAGTACGCCACACAAGGAAATGCTACCTTATGGTGGTTCTGAAACCTAAGCTGCCGCGTTGTATCCTGCGCGCCTGCGAGCGGGTGCAAAAATAATCCAGCAACTTTATTTCCGAAGCCGAGGTGGAGCAAAGTTGATTTGTGGTGTTTATTTGCGCTGGCTACGAGCATTCTTATGCAGTTTTGCTGTGTTATTTGTTATGTTTGTACATTGTAATATGTATTGTATGTATGGTATAATGTATCAGCCGGCACTATAGCTGAGAGAGCTAAACCGTAAGCACATTAGGTGAACTAATACATTTTGCTACTGACTGACGCCTGCTACATCCAGCAAGCACTAAAAGCTATACTGTAAATGCCAAGCATTTTCTTCCACCATCAAAACACGTGTCTTTCCGCTGTCTTGCGGGTGGTTTACTTCGAGGGGACGTTGAATCTTGCCAAGAAAAACGTTATCCACTACAAACATCGCGCGCTTTTTGAAAGTGCGAGATGAGCTAGGATCTGATGGAGCATTCAGTTCAGATATAAATATGCAAACAGACACAAATTGTGCATTGCAAATGCACTCGTTTGGCTTTAAAAGATTCAGATCAGCTTCACGTAACACGTCACTTCTTGATGTATCAAAGTGGTCAAGAGCGCACTATAACATCTTGTGGTTGCTGGTCCGGGATATGGAATGCAAAATTGCACAGGTTAAGTGACTGTAGGTCGACATTTGAAAAAAACACAACTGCGGCTATTCCGACCGCACTAAGTGGTGGGAATGCGGCTTAGGACAGACGGTTAGGTACAAAGGACCGTACTGACTGTCATATTGAAAGGATATCCAAGTGCGCACATTGATAAAATATATGCCAACAACTTATAACCCCGATGTTTGCACAGCGCACGCACTCTACAATATCGGCTACTGGTGCTTAGGGTAATTTTGTCGTGGTTGACCGAAGTCGCTCATTGACCATAAATTGTGGAGTGATTTGCATTCACGACGGGTGGTGCCTCAGGTCATCGTCATTACAGCGAAGGCACGCGAACGACGTGAACCAATGCTGAGCTATTGGAAAACGTTGAAACGTTGTCTTGTGTCCATCGAGTATGTCTGTCAACTATTCTTCAAAAAGTCGGTACTTGCTACCACTTTTCTTCTTTGACTTGCACCTGTGAGAAAACCGCACTGACATTATTTTGTTTTTCCGGTACCGGCACTTGTGAAACGGTCACAACTTTTGGTCCAGTACGGGAACATTCCGTCACGAAACACATTAGTGCAGATTGGGGGACAACGAAAAGCAGAGAGTGCCGCCGATGCCAAATCAAGCTGAACGAACAGTCAAACAAACAAGACAGAGTGTGCGAGCAAGAAAAAAAATGAAATCTCTCTGGAATTGGTTTCACCAAGCACAGCACAGCGCTCGGCACAAGTTGACAATAAGAGTGTACCAGTGTACCCGCTTGTGTGGGAAAGTTGGCACAATGTGACTAACACACTATTGTGTCTGACTATTATTGTAAGACACAACATGATGACTGAATAGTGCGCTGCCGCCCCGCTGAATTGATAATTTGATTTCCAACATAAATCAACAAGACCACCTGCAGCTAATGTAGTACGACTACGCACCAGATTCCTTTGGATCGCCTGTCTCAAGCGTAGTGCAATCAAAGTGCCCTCGTATACATATACATACGATTTTTGGCCACTCATACGATACGCAGATGTGGCTGTCACAAAAGTGTGTAAGTGTAACCCCCAAGTGCAGCTAATGAAGGTCGGGGCACTCTTCTTCTTCTGCAAAATCATACTCATTCAATCAGATTGAGCGGTTTATGTTCGCATTACAGCGCAGCCTCTGTATAGCGAATGCTTTCTGACCAATATTTTTTTTCCATAGCCTGCCCTAAATGTTCCAATTGCGACTCCGCCTCATTAATATTTTTGTGGTCACCAAAATTGACGATTCCTGCTGATTAATTCACTATGCAGAGTGCAGACTGTATGTAGATGGTGTTGTGACGAAAAAAAGAAATTCTGCTTGTGTCAGTAAACAGCACACACTTGCTGCACAAAAAAGCATTCGCAAAAAGTAACATTGCTGCAGCTTGACCAACCCTAACGATGACTCTAATGGGGACAGTTTTTTATTGGGCAAATAAACAAGTCAGACTCTGTCACTCAAACACTCCATCAATCACTGTGGGCAACACCAATTCAAAGTTACATTTATGGGACACCTTACTGCTGATCGACTAATGGGCTGGTGCGACCAGAATAATGATCCCTGATGGTGGAAGGCGGGGCCTCGATGGCAATCGGGCAAGATAAGGTTAGCGTAGATGCATAAAAAATGGTGTGAGGTTTACGTATGCTTGGCAAATCATGCGCTGTCCAGAGGCCGCTCGAACTTGGAGATCGAGGCTTTGCCGTGGTCACGACTATGAGCTTTTTGCTCATTGGGATTCACGAATGCCAAAATCTACCACAAATTTTGACCAGCGTAAAATGTCAGGGAACAACTTTACACTGGTCAAAATCTGTGGCATGCACGGTAAATTGCTTAATATTTTCAAATCAAAAAAAATCACGCCATCAAGACAGCGTCGATCCGATCCGATCATCAAGTTTTGATACCAGCGTAAAGGATGACACCATTTGCGCAGTCTGTCAAAGCATAAAAGAGATCTTGGAGTTGACGCGTGTGGCCATAAACGGCGCTGCATGTGGAGTTATGTGTTACTATCACAGCGCACCGATGAGCGACATACACATAAATGACGACAGGAAAAAAGAGCAAGAGCAGCATAAAAAAGTGCTGACTGAATGCGTATCTTCTTTGACGCGTATTTTTATGAATGCGCGTGCGCAAACACACACACACACACACGCGCGCGCTTTGACGTTGCCTTTTTGAATCATAAATACCATACCATATGACCAAGTTTATGCGTGTGTATGCTCCCATAAAGTGAGTTACGATCAGTGGAAAAAGTGCGGTCACACAAAAAGTAAAAGTTGAAAGGAAAAAAGAATAGTGCCCACGCCAGAACCAAACACCAAGACCAGCATCACATCAGCTTTAGGTACGCATCTTGCCGTGAAAATATGACATTAATAAAGCCGGCGTGGGAACAACTCGGAAAATATCAAACATGCCACTGCAAGAGCCAGCCGATCAGCTGACAGAAGCACAAAACAGCATCAGCCAAACATTGTCATGAACCGAATTGTCTTGTCGTTGTACTTCCGGTTCTCGCACAATTCACAAGAACCGGAACTAGAACTTCTGATCGTCAGACTGGTGTCATTGCGCGATTACATCATCATTTAATCTTGCCTATAGCGTTCTGTCGTAACAATGATAAAGGCCCCACCACAAATGGTACGGTGAACGATTGCTATCAAGTATGACTCTGACAGCATTTGCTTGTGTGACTATTCGGGCGTGCACATAGCACAATGGTACAGTGACTGGTTGAGGGCGCATGGTGCACGTGGAGTTCAAGTCCCATTGGATCCAAACATGGAGAACAGGAACTAAACACGTTCTTAGATCGACAGGACGGTGCATGACATCATGATAGGACCAGATTGTGTACACAATTGTGATCTCGTATCATGGCGCAACCGAAAGCAAGCAATATTTTTGTATACTGCGGTTGTTGTTGTTGTTACTGTTTGCTGTTTGGATCGTAAAATCACGCGAATAAGAAAGAAAGACGACACAAAGACACAACAGAGCAACACAAACAAACTCGCACCAGACCTGTGCAAATGTACACCGTATTTTCATGACATGGACGGATAACAAGACCACAAGGTTGTTGCGCGTGCGTGACTGAACAGAAGAAGATCGCTAGACAAATAGGAAGGGTATGACAATAAGATGAAAATGGATCTGAAAGGGTGTAAGGTGACGAAATAAATTACAGAGAGTCTAGTTTTTGCAGCAAAGATTCGCAGAAAAGTCTGAACAAAAATATGGCTTTTCACATGAGCTGCTGCGAGTTTGAAAGTGCCTGGAGCTACATAATGATGGTGAAGTCCACATCAAGCAAATATTGCGAACGTCTTCATGTGTGACCCAGTTGTGTTCATTTCCGTGCCCTTTGGCACAATTTTGCACTTCGGGGTCCCTGAAAGATTCAAGTCGAGTTCCGAACTCTCAAGGAACCAATTCTTGTAATGAGGAACTGGAACTACATATACTGTGTAATCCAGTTCTGGTCTGGGATGGAACTGCTGTATAATCAAGTTCTGGTTTGGGATGGAACTCTGGAAACACACATTCGGATTTGGCATAGCGCGAAAGCGAAGCAGCTTGTTGCGCTTCTGAAGTGCCGTAGTAAGCGCTTATTGGTATTTAGTGGCGTGGTAATGGGACGGGCGGGCTAGAGCGATAGTGGCATAATAGCTTACGATAGCTGATTGCTTGCAATATTGGATGTCCACTACCGCGTTAAAATTGTTGGGTCTCAATATCAGAATACGATGCCATGAAACAGATTTCTAAATTCTGCACCCATTTTATTTTTCTCGTGGCGCCCAAATAGTAGCTTTGCGTGATTTGTGCGGTCCGCAAGCCACCACAAAGTACTACTAACCAATTTCCCATAAGGAAGGAAGGAAATCGTATAGGTAACGGGTGTCTCACTTAAAGTTGCGAGTTGCGGTTGGCATGAAATTATGACACATTTTTGAATGAAAGCATTGTTGAGGAAATCTAATAAAAAAATGGTCCAGGTGAAAGCAAAACGGAAGCCAAGAAAAACGACTGAGCGGTAAAAAAAATATAGAGGCAAATTTGGGCTGGAAGCGTGAATGAGTTCAGACTTCAAACGAGAAAGGAGTTGAAAGTGACCTCTGTCCTGCAGAGAGAAGGGGACTCTGAATTTTCGTACCACCCATGTGGGCACAATTATACCCCACCACCATAACCGCTTGTAAAACCACGTGCGGACAACATGCGCGGTAACATAAATGATTTACATAAAATATATGCGACGTTTTATTGCTTAACATCGCCACCCTATCGACTTTACTACTGTACACGACGGCAGACACGGCTTACAAAGGCTATACTTTGTCATCTGCTTAACTATGAAGGAATTTTATGTCTAATCCATTATAACTCTTGCATGGGTGGGCCAACATTTACTCTCGGCATATGTATTGTATTCTAAAAGTTTAGCCGGTATTGTAGTTTACGTAATATGTGTGTTGCGCATTTTCAAAACCGCAACGACGATAACAGTGACGTTATTGCAGAATATTCTTTATGTTCTTACCGCCTGGTGTTACAACATCTCGCGGGCCGGGGTAACGGGCGGATTATTGTAAAACTTTTAGAGCCGACCCCGAGATGACATGTAACGGTAACGGACGGAGATTGGAATTAATGTGTAACAACAGCAACAACAGTGCATAGCGAAGCGCGGGAACGGTTTTGACTCTGCACATAAACGCAAAATATCATAAATAAAATATAACGCGCGCACGCATTTTAGGCTGATGGGCAAGGCAAGACTGTCAGAACATAAACGCAAAGTCAACGAAAAACGTTCCTTTTGCGTATGTACCCAAATCGTCATGTTGTTATTCTTGTCATGTAACATCGGTAAATGTAGCGTGCGTTTCAACTCATTATTGCAACTGTACATGCGAACCAGTGGCATATTGGGCATGCGCTAGTTTTTGGCTTCGGACTTGACTTTACACGAACGTTTGCAGATTTTGGTAATTGTACTTTGTGGACAGTGAATCAAGTTTACGGTTGGATTGCACATTCGGGTTTGTTGAATGAACACCTTTTTTACCGTTGGTACTCGTACGTACAGGTGCGCACATGTGTTTGGTTGAGTGAAATGTGAAAGTTGTATGAACATGCTGATCAAGAGTTACTTGAAGTTAAGACAAGATCAATTTAGTCAAGCTGTATGAAACAGTGCGTTTTATTTGCGCGTCAAATTTTCATGGAACAAGTTTGGATGTTGTTTAATGGCGTGAATTTCGTTTCAGTTTAATGTCCCGATGTCTGCCAAAAACAGATTCATCGCAGACATTAATAACACAACAAATCACAAACATGTAACGCCTTCCACCAACGTGTGGTTGTGTTTTTGCTGGCAACTGTCAATTAGCGCTGTTGCGTGTACGGGATCTTGGGTACCGATTGTATCAGTTGAAGTACGACTTCTGGGGTTTGCACCCGAAAGATTCTGAACTTCGCCATAATTGTCAAGTACAAATATGTGCAACCACTCTACATTTACGATCGAACATATTTATTGTAATTCAATGTTACATGCGCACGTAAACAGTCACACTTTCTCTGATTGTTGGGAAAATAGAGAAAGGTGAAGTTGTCCTCTGTCGGTTGTAAATGAGTGCACAAATTGACTTTGGGCTGAATGCGGTGGTACACATGACCAGTGTAGTGACCAATGCATTAACGCACGCAGCATTTTGCTCACTGCACTTGCGGTTATTGATTGATAGTGCTCTTTATGATGGCGGACGGGCAATTGAGCAAAGCACATTTGAGCAAGACCACTTTGAGCAAGTGAAAAAGAGCAGAGTCCAAAAGAGCAGAACCTAAAAACGAATGGGCCTAAGCCTAAGCCTAAGCCCAAACACAAAACTAATCCTAAGTGTAAGCCTAAACCTAAGCCTAAGCCTGATACCAAAGTCAGCCTAAGCCTAAGCCATTGGAACAAAATAAGTGCTCTGCTCTTTTGGCCCTGCTCTTTTTCACTTGCTCAAAGTGGTCTTGCTCAAATGTGCTTTGCTCAATTGTCCGGCCACCTTTGTGATTGCGGTCAAGAGATGTCAAGGAACATATTTATACGACAACATCGAACAAGTGGGGAATGAAGTATGCATGGCAATAAAGTGAACATATCGAATATGTCGAAATAAAGGATTATCCCAAAACTGTAATAAGCGGCTCACCAGGGCATGGTCGGTGCGTAGATACACCAGATGGCCAAACGAACTCGAAAACTGCCTCCCTTGAAACATCACTGCGTGTGCAAACGGACAATATACATGCACTCTATCATCAGCAAGCATCAGTATCACTCGTCATCCGCATAGAATATATAGAACAGCCAATAACCGACATGGAATATCACGTAAGCGGCCGGAAATAGCGCCTTTGACCAATCATCAACCAGCGCAATCTGCCTGGTCACCTTGTCCGACCATCGCGGCCGATGCGCCACGCCCTCCTCACTGAACTCTCCGCCTTCCTCCTCCTCCTCGCGATCCTCCCCGTCGCGTTGAGCCAAGCTCATCGCCCGAACTCGATGGTTCAGATACGATATTTGACGTTGAAAGTCGCGATAGGCGGCCACTTGGTCGCCCGAGGCCGAAAGTCTGGAGGGTTTTCGGCTGAGAAGACGCGTGTCGACTGTTGGACCGGCCTGGCTACCACCCTCGTCGGCGGACAGGGTTTCGATGATCCGCACTGCAAAAAAGGATGACCCCTGGCTGGAGGATGTTTCAAAATTTAGTTCGTGGGACTATATGCTGTCTTTCATCTTTGTGGTTCTCTATGCGACAAAAAAAGCGAACGCGTTTGATCGCTGCGGTTTTGTTTAGATAGATCATTTCGGATGATTGAATTTTGAGGTAGGTTTCACTAAACGAAGGATCACTGCAAAGACGATAGATGGTCGATGTTTTCGGACCTGTCTGATCGGGTCGTATGGATTAGATGCGATCTGAGCGCCACTGGGCAGTGCAAACATACGGTTCGAAAACAACGCTGTGCAAGCCAACAATAGTCTAAGGAGGGTTACTTTCAGAAAAAGGTTTATTATTAGGCTAATTGTTTGGTTGTCAACGCAAACGCCAACTTCGGTCGTCAACTAAAGCAGCCCTGAATGAGCGCAAGAAATATGCACATAGCCATAGGGCTCAGTTCGCAACGAGATGCATTGACGACATTAATATAAGCCAACTGTGTTTTAGATAGATTGGTATTGGTCATTACAACGACGGCCACTATAAAGCAGTTGGACTGTACATACGCACATATAGCAAATTTCCAAATTCGCTGCCACACAGTGAAACACGCAGCATAGTTAATGTCACGTTCTAAACCCGAAAGTCAACTTTTGAAACATTCGGGCAGCAGACGCGCGTGCAGCTTGCCAGCCAGCCAGGCAGCTGCGCGCAATGTTTCAGAACTGTGCGTGGCTCTAGCATTCGGATTTAAAACTTGACATTAATTACGGTGCGTATTTCATTGTGCGGCAGCGAATTTGGAAATTAACTATACCAGCCGATCGCGATGAGCCGGCCCGATTGCGCATCGACGTCTGTCTACCGAGCAGTACAGGTTCGCTGCGTTGATGCGAGCCTGAGCGACCGAAGAACCTCGCTGCTGCTTGGGACCGCCATTGCGACAGCAACCTGCGCGACACGCAAGGTCCGCTCGCCTAGCTCCTTTTTTTTCCACTATTAAAAACCAGACCGGCTTGTTAGTTACTCATTTTAGGTCAGGGAACATCTTTTACGCGGACCAGGGGCATCGCTTCCCGAAGCAGTCTTGGCGCGACGACTTAGGTTCTGGAAAAGTAGGCTGATGTTCAGGCTTAAAACACAACTTTTCCCCCCGGGTGAAATCAAAACCACAAATAAATTTTACGCTGGTCAATTCACATTCATTTTTCTACGATGCACGAGCGCCGTGTAGTGAATGATGATGTATTCGACGAGTGCGGCCAGCACGAAACCGAACGAGATGAACAGGAACACATCGATGGCGGTCGGGTAGTGAACCGGCGGTAATTCATCGCGCACACCGATTCGCAATGTGGTCAACGTCATCACAGTCATCACGCCTGAATTAGCAAGGCCGTATACACGAAGACTAATTGTACAGTCGTTAAGACAAGTGGTCAAATCACTTCGTCAACACAAGCAGCCCCAAATGAGCGCGTGAAATAATACACGTCCAGGAGTGCACCTTGTTTGCACTATGGTTGGGTTTGGTCGGCGGGTGCTGAACCACATGATTTTTTATGCGATAGCGTTGCAGGTTCTCACCCGGTCAAAGTGGTTCTCAGAACTCCAATAAAGCAAAGAAGATAATAATTCCAAAATAGAATCAAAGTTTTCAAAAAAAAACTGTTGAAAGTCTAACCGAGTGAGCAGCGGGCGATGGCAGCTTCCTGATTTATCCAGAAGGACACCCATGACAACATAACGATCATGCTGCACGGCACGTAGATTTGTAGGACGTAGTAACCCTGAATTTGCAAGGTAAGCCCATCAAGTTGGATGTTCGCGCGGATCCAGATCTGCATTGATGTTTTATCAACGCCATTAGGAAATTTCTTGACGTCAATAACATCGACAGTTGATTTTAACTTTTATTTCACTTTAAAACTGTCCGAAGTCCATTTTAGGTTGGTCAAAATTAGTGCCATAAATAAATCTCGAAATTTAAAAACACAAATTCTTGTGAGGTTGCGACCAAGACAGACCCAATCCGATCCGAAGTTGGCACAAACATATATGGAGTATCGAACTACCGGTCTTAAAATATAGAATCTACAGTAATTGCGCGATGCCAGTAGTCACAATTGTCAGTCGAACTTTTCAAAGCGAATCGATCCACCACACCTGTTGTCGATTCAATATCAGCTCGGCGATGAGCACCGACGACTTCTCGTTGGTTCGCATCAGCTGCGTCTCCTGCGCGCTGTGAATGTTGATTGATTCGAGCGTGAACTGCGAGATTTCGATCTGTCCATCGTGACTGGTGTTCGGTTTGATGCCGTTCCAGTGATAGATGATGTCGCGCGATGAATAGCCGACTGGAGAATAATTAGAATAATTAGGGAAGTGAATACGTTACAAGTCATGGGCCTATTGTGATGTGGTTGACACAGATGATCGATGACACACTCACATAGGCGCACACGACGCGCTGACGTTTTGGATTGTGTTCTCCCGGTCAGTCGAGAGTGGGTCAGAAATGTTATGTCAACTAATCCACAGATCATTTTGAGTTCAGTCTTCATTTCAGGTTAAAACAGCCGTGGCACCTATAGCATGCATCAACACTGAAAAAACAACACGTGGCTTCACCGTGGAGCATCTCTCAGGTAGAGTAGACATCTCTAAACTAACGTGCTCTATCATCAGCCCTAGTTTCGTTAAGTGCTGTTTTACCATCCATCCGGTCTGTTCTATCCGTCTTCCAACAGCAATGGTAGGTTGCAACTTACGACTTCCAATTTCGAGAAAACAATGCTGTTTGTCCATCGGGAATCGTCGCAGCTGCATCAGACATCGCGCAGTGATTGTTAATCTGTGATGTTTCACAGTAAAGTGACAGGACATTACAGTCGACTCTTTTTAGTGACTCCGTCTACGGCTTCCTTCAAGTTGATGCCCTTCGACTGTTGCTCTTTGTTGCTCTTATCGCATTTGATGATCGGAGCGGACCGCCAGTCCAGATCTGAACTGATGCGGGTCTCACCATATATTGGTAATTCGATTCGACCCCGGCCACAAAGTTTGATATATAATCGAGTACAGTGAATTTTGGCAAAATGCAGAGAAAATAATGTGTTCCACCTTTGCGAAAGCAGTATGATTCCATCGCTTCTGATTCTCAACAATCTGTTCGGCACCGTTAGTTTGTGCAAATACGAATGCTTGCCGTTTCGTATGTACGTGTCGGGTCGCCAGATTTCGCCAAGCACGCGCGCGTTCAGCGGCAGTTCCACTTGGCGAATTTTCTGGAACAAGAACTTTGACCAGTGTAAAAATGCATTTAATCATGGCTGTAAAAATTACAAATTTACGGTGCCCATACAATTCGGTTGTCGGTCTCGTCCTGGTTAGCCCAGTCATCGACCACCGTAATGTCGAGATTTTAGTGACGCAACTAAATTTGATCAATATAAAAGTTGCTTGCGGACCGCGAGCAAACAACTTTTAGATAAAAAAAATAGTCCGCAAATCTTGAATAACCTTAAAGTGATGTGACAGCTTCGGACGTACCAGGCCTTCAGACCGCGAATACCCCAAGAACACAATCATAAATCCCGCACTTTTTTAATCTTCAGTTGCGTCGTGTTCTGCAGCAGTCTGTTGTTCTGTTCGGCTGATGTTTCACGTGATGTCACGTAGTCGTCCTCATGGGCACTTTCGGCCGACGTTAGATTGGCGTACAACGCCTGATCAAGTACATCCGTGCTGTTGACACCCACAACGTGATAGGTGTCATTCAATTGGTCGGGATCGAATTCGAGACGGCGGTCGCGCCAGATCTGCGATGCGTATAGTTCAACCGCGAGCTCATGAGACACCACTTTTTTATAGCTTGCTTGGCCAGTTCCAAAAATGCTCCGCTCCGGCTACCCGTGTTTTCACAAACAAACGAAAGAGATTGGGCTGAGAGAGCTCATGATGACAAGTTCCAGCTGGCTGACCTCAATTTGTTGCGTGCTTGCGCGAACAGCAACGTCGTTCAACACACAAATGTTTTGGGAGTCAAAAGGGAATTTACCGAGGTGAGGAGCGTGTTTTTACTTTCTCTTTCTTTCGTTTCCGAAATGCGTGCGGAACCGGAACATTATTGGAACCGCACAATCCAACTTCAAAAAAAGTCGTCTCATGAGCTCGTGGTTGGACTATACGTCGGGACAGGGGTCAGTTGTTACAGCAAGGAATAGGCATTTTTTGTGTCACCCTAAATCCGCCTACGCGTACAGTACAAACCTAACGTTTGACCGGAGGCGAGCGGGCATCAGGCTGTAACGGTGGAATTTTCGAAACGGTGAATGCTGTTAACGTGGAATGTTTCAAGTTTACATCGAGCTGTCGGCCGAGCTTTACACAGACCTTTACACCCAACTCTTGTTGGGGTCGTTTCGAAAATTCCAGCCTGAGCCTATAAATAGAAGCGTGAGCGTGGCCCTAAGGGTAATAAACACCCACAAAAACACGCAGAGTAAAGTGCATAAACCTGACGAAAATAGCAGTGAATGGAGAACTCCATCTTGCTGTCGGAGACCTCTCCCAGTCCCAGGATCATGATGTTGACCTGCACGTGCACCGGTTTATCTGAAAGCATGCATTATCAAACACACGTGTACGATCAAGCACAAAGCTTTGTTGTTTTCGCCAGATGCATGTTGGCATCTGCTGACGGGGCTGTTTGGATGTAAATTTGCCAGAGGCGTTCGCACTGACGAGCCCTAGCGTCTCGGTCTGTCTGCAAAAGCAGGGCGAAACAGACCAACATTACTGCACTCGGTAGACTCAGTACACATGCGCTATGACTGCCCAAAATGCGTCAGAACCTGTCGAGCCCGCGATACAATAAATATGGTGGACTGTGCCCTTGGTATACCTTCAGCATAATCGGGTCTCAGCTTCCGATCGTAGCTCTGCAGAATACGGGACAGCGTGTTGGTGACCATCTGAGACTTGCGATTCCTTTTCTTCGCGTCCGTCCCTTTGTTGCCGTCACAGAGCACGCACAGAATTGCAGCGGACAGAATCAGTTGCGATATGAGGTGCATCACGCTCGCACAGGGTGACCCAACAAGTTTGGCAACACTTTTGTGAGGCTCGAACGAGGTCATCATTATGAATGGTAGGAAACTTTTTGGACGCGTTTTTGCGAAAGCATGGCATAGGATCTGACGTTTTTTATGTGACAAATTGGAGCGAGAAAATGCTTCGATGAATGATCTCATTCCAATACCATGGCCATCAGTGTAATTGCGGCGTGAAACTTTTTTATGGAATGATATCAAATCTCCGACACGGAGAACCAAATGTGGGTCGTAGTAGGCTTTCGAATAAGAAGCCAAAATTCTCTCTCAATGTGTGACCCGCCTTCACAAAAGAATTTCCGTACTTGTTTGGTCACTCAGTGGCAAATACAATGTTAAAAATACGTCATGCGAATGCGACGCTGAATAGGTCTGAAACTGATACAAGCATAGAACGTTAGTATATATATTATTAGTGTTGTTTTACTATATGCATGTATTTATAAAGGCACCACCCCTTAAGCCAGGTGGTCTCCGAAATCAGTCAGCGGTCAGCCGGCAGGGAAAGCTGGATCGGGAGGAGCACTCATAAAAATTAGATCTTGGCACGAAAACTGAGCTGCGTCAAAAAACGCATAAATCACGACAAACCAGGTTAGAGACACGATAACCGGCCAAAATATGGTTATGTATGTATATAACAAACAACAAATAACAACACAGCAAACAAGCATATCGACACAAAAGTGTGACGCTGTTTGCGGGTTCGACCGATCTAATCTGATTCTTGGGTGAACACATTGTGAAACATCACACAACACTCTGTGGTACCCACAAATTGAGTCACCTTTGTGTCTCAGGGGACGTGTCCTCGGCGGGCGGCAAACAGCAATCTGTTTTGTGGATGTGCATGTATACATGTACTGTACATCTCTCTATAAGAAAAATGGGGTGCCGGACTTTGGGATATGGACCCCATGCCACATTCGTCACATGGACACAGATTACAGTGCAGCCTCTTTATAGTTGCCCATCTCCAATCGGTAAATTGTCTTGTGAATGATCAATATTGGTTCCCGATCTGTGCCGTTAGTCTGATAATCGACACTCTACTGGTGCATTGAATAGCAATCCTCATGTCACCGTCATATCGGTTCCCGATTGCCACAATAAAGACGGCAGACTGCAGGTCTTGTCCGGATGCATAAGTGTGTTGCCTCTCACTGCACTGCGCAGTACATAGCTATACATAGTAACCATCGAACCAGGCGGTTCCCGCACACGGAACGAGAACCGGAAGTGTAACTCTGCAAAGAACAGGGAAGAAAGAATGATAAAGTGCGAAAAACGCTCGGAGTGAACCATGTGAAAGCCAATATAGTACGTCCAACCTCTGTACATACCGTGATGTACTGTCAATTAATTGACAGCTACTATCAAGCTGCGTATAATTTGGGGAGCATTGCATCTCATGATAGCCTGAAAATGGCTAGTAGAGAAATGGGGCGTGAAAGCCGACACTTTTGAAAATTCATTTGCCACAGTTTAACGCCTGTCTGTTGATGCAAAGTGCCACTTTCACACGTGAGACACTCCATCAACCTTGGGTAATGCCCCCCCCCCCCGCATGTGCAGCATAAACTGCGTGAGAAAACACTATTTCTCAAAAAAGGAAAAAGCACAAAGCCGCCGCTCGCGAAATCTGTCGAAGTATAGGCAATACAGTATACCCTGTGTGTATTGATCCGATCGCGACTGGTCATTTTAGGGACCAGAGTGAACATTTATCGTATGGAGTGGAAAAGTAACACTTTAGGTCAGCACGAGCCCGATTTCGGAGGTGGCAGGTTGGTGAAACATTCATATACGCGGCTGCTGACTTGGGAATCGTTACACGTTGTAGAATACAACATTGTGCACCAGGATTTTCGCTTTCTTCGCATTTTGCAAGTAGGTATACTCTGGCAATTCTTTTGGGAGAAACTTTTCAAACGCGTTGCCTGATCCGTAAAGCGCATTATGAGTGCACTGGCCACAGAAGTCACGTGACCGCCATAGCCAGTGCACTCATAATGCGCTTTACGGATCAGGCAACGCGTTTGAAAAGTTTCTCCCAAAAGAATTGTCAGAGTATGCATCACCTCCGAAATCGGGCGGGCTCATGTTGGCATGTTTGCCTTTGTACAATACGCTGCGTGCTGAAAAGCTGACGATCGAGTAGGGAGTCTCAGCACCTTTCAGTAATATTCACTGAAAAAAGAGAATTTCACCAGGAAGCGTCACTATAAAGAGCGTAAACTGCATGGCAGTCGCAGTAGCTGATCAAGGATGTTTGACGCTTGCCTGATGCATCACAGTGGCAGATCCAGCTTTTGGCCAAAGGAGGGGTCAAATCCAAGAAGTCATTTTCTGTTGTGTTTGTCCATTATTGAGAAGTCATTTTTATCCAAGTGCTTGTTTGGAATTTGGCGCTTTTCACACTAAATACAATTTGAAACGTGACACTGCGCGCGAAATTTTGACACACGCGCGGGAACGCCAAATTTCATTGAAAATGGGTGTATCTGACGCGCGAAGCGCGGCATTTTTGGACCTTTGACGTGTTCAGAGTGAAATTTTTGCGATTTAAGGGGGCGTTCTCCATCTTCTTTCCGAAACGGTGGCAACCGAGGGGGCCATGGCCCCTGTGGCCTCCCTGGATCCGCCATTCATGCATTAGTAATGTCGAAAATAGACGGCTGTTCTCACCGACATATACGTAGACCGACAAAAATAATAGGGCTCCAACTGGGCCGGTGGTTGCGCGTGTGGGCCTAATTAGGGGCTCGCACGGCATTGTGACTGGCCCACAGCTATACGTCAAATGAAAAGCTGTGAAAATAACAACTGCGGGCTGGAATTAAAGTATCGACCAAACGAGACGGTATGAAGCAAAATAATAGCGTCAAACACGATTCACATGCGAACATGCACGCACATATAGCATTTCATGCCATGCTGTATAAATGAGTTTCACCATTGTGGCAAGGGAAGCGCAAGTTGCGGATTTTGCCGGGTCATTATTCAAAATACAGTACGCTTGGTATCCGTATCCATGGACGTATTTTATCTGCGATTATTAATATTATGCATTGCACAGATCATAAAGTATAGACAATGTTCGGTCACATAGATAAATGGCCGTCGATTAAACAGGGCGCTATTGAAAACAGTAAAGTCAACCATCCGTGTTTATACCAAGTGTATAAACATATAGAGCATATTGTCAATCGGAACGAACAATAGCCGCACAAGGAAACCAATACATTTCTCAACGGGTGTGACGTACTCATTGCTTACTCACAAAATCACCAAAAAACCAAACTAACAGAATTTCACTCGCCCAGGGTGAGAATGATCTTGGTCTGAACTCGTACAGGCGCGCATGCACCATATGAAGCGGGCACAAAAGCAAAGTGCACCCACACCAAGTTCACGAGTGCATCTGCGTATTTGCAGACAATAATAGAGCACATCTTGCAGAATTGGCAATAAAAAATGCAATTAAAAATCTGGCAGCGACAGAAAACTGGCGCCTGATAAAAACAACAGTAATGCCGATAAATCATCGGAAAAACGAACAAAAGCCGTATTGGTGCTGGTTTGTTACGAATCAATATTGACGTATGCGCCGACCAAACCTTTGAGTTATTTATGCCAAACACGTTGCCTGATCCGTAAAGCGCACGCGAACATGTAACTCAGCTGACAGTCAGTCAGGCAACCGCTATAGCTGCCAAGCGCGTCATTCCCTTTGCGGTTCAGGCAACGCGGTTCTAAAACTCCTCAAAAAGTAATGTCTGAATAAACAACAAAAGCAGGTATACAGACACGTGTTTGCAAATGATGAACATAAAGCAACAATGTGGTTCGGTTTTGAGTAAAGCACCATCAGACAGGCTACACACAGACAAAAAAACAAAGTACAGGTAGAAGAAAATAAATGGATGTTTAGAATCGGATGGTGGTTTAAAAAATCATAACACACGCCCTGAAAATAATAAATATAGAACCAGAAATTATCATCATAACACACTCGCACTCAGAAAACGGCAACAATAAGGCAATCGGGCTTTAACTCACTCAATATTAACGATTAACGAACGAGAAAACAAAACAGTGGAAACTTGGCCAGGATAACGCTAACAATTAAGCGTATACGATAAGAATGTAACAAAAACTTCATATAACAATCTTTACAAAACATAACACGATGAAACAGGCTCAATGAGTGCATAAATCGACAGAGAACAATGGTGTTATCACAAGGCGAGTTTTCTATGAAAAATGAAAATATAGGCATCATGGAGAGCTAAACACTTCCAAAAACATAAGGGCGGGCTTAGGTTGAATCCGGAAATCGGAATTATTTCCGGAAAACGCAAAATTTTTACATGCAAATTCTTGCGTTTTCCGGAAATAATTCCGGAGCCCAGAAATGTTTTGCAATTTTGCATGCAAATTATTTCCGGGTTCCGGATTCCGGATTTAAACTAAGTTCGCCCTAATGCCTGCCAACAGAGCAATGTAGCACGCTTTGTGTGAACGAACAGAATTGAACAAGACACGTTTGCAATTTGAAATTGAGATTCCTATATGGTGTACACCTCGGGTACAAGAAGCAAACAATGGAAGGAACAAAGCAAATATAATTTGTTGAACAAAAAAATAGTTGAGAACCGCGTCAGATTGCGGTTTCGCGATCGAAATGCGGCAGATCGGGCGATTCAAGCGGCAGTTCTTCGTCGCTGAGCTCTCGCACACCGTTTAGTCGCAGTTTGTCTGTAACG